>CM076577.1:1080573736-1080641134 GCA_034641835.2 Pinus albicaulis | reverse complement strand
GGCTAGAATGGACTTCTAGAGTTAGGAGCAGACCAGTCAGCCATACAAGTTGGTGTCATTGGTATTATAAGTGTATTTATTTATTATCATTATTAGTATTAGTATTATATAAATTAAACATATGTACATTTAAAAAAAACACTTAACAAGATTATTAACTATAAAGATTAGCTTTCATTTTATGGTGCGCTTCTTAATATGTAGACAGGTTTTGTTGCAATATCAATACCACATGCTAAAAAAATCATAACTCTTTTCATATGAAACTTGCCCATATATTTTTTTAATGAATAAATTTAATTAAAAGAGAAAAAAAGACATAACTACTTTGAAGATAAATATCAATCTATAATTGTATATACTATTAAAAATATTATAGAATATTATGTGGGGTGAAATTCTTAGCATCCACTTAATAATTATTGATAATTAAATTATAATGGTGTAAAGCTTACTAAAAATTCAATTACTCTAATATTAATAAAGTTCCCTCACCACTATATAATAGCTTTAATAAATTTTATAGTAAAATAAAACTATTATGACTATAGATATGTCTATTTTGAAATAGGGTTTAGTAATTTTTTTGGTTTTTTTAATTAAATTCATTAATTAAAAAAATATGATATTAACAAGTGCCATATAAAATAAATTGTTAATTTTTAGGTATGTGATATTGATAAGATGTGATATTAACCCATAACATTATAACAAAACCTATTTATCTATTAAACTTTTTGTGATAAAATAAAAACAAATTACATGTTTTATATATAATAAAAGTCTAGAATAATAGATCTTTATGACCACTCATATATATATATATATATATATAACAAAAATCTGCTGATGGGCCCCCCTTAACATTTAAGACCACTAAATTTTTCATATTTGAGGGGTCCTTCTTGGTCTATCTTTTAGAGTTTTTGGAGGTATGGTCTATGTCTGTCAGGTGGGGACTATCCCCACACATTTTAAGGGAAATTTTGATGTATTTTTATATTCAAATTTACACATTTGCAAAAATATTGTAATCGAAGACCATGGGAACTTCAAAATAACCTCTGGTCGTTCTAATCATGTGGATCTCTATGAATATCATGTATAGGTGTGTTGCACCTATCTACAAATAGGTTGTCACATCCTGCAGGTGATCCATGTGAACAACATGGTATGGAAAAATCAACATGATGCCAGAATGATTTCGTCTCTCAACTATATTGTGACACCCATACATTGCCTTATGTTAATACCACACTGCACCTTAGGGCATGCAAAACCTTGTTAACTCTAATCTTCTGCTTTCTTCAATGGATTTACTGTCGGTGTTTGCTCTTCCATATATGTTGATTATCGACTCTCTTGTGTTGGCAATCCTTTCCGTTTACTTGATCTACTAGACGCTTTGTCCCTCTGCTAAATTTTCGCCCGGTTCCATGCTTGGCCCATAATCGAAAACTTGAATCTCATGGGGAAACTACCCCATAGGTTGTTGGATTGACTCTCCAAAACATACAGCCCCCTCATGTCTCTTAGACTTGGATCCATGCCTTGCGTCGTCACCTCCTCGGTGGATATGGCGCGAGAGTTTCTCAAGACCCACGACCTCACATTCTTTTCTCGGCCCTATGTGGTGGCCAGGAAATACATCCTCTACAACTCCTCCAACATCACTTGGTCTCCCTACGGAGAGCATTGGCACCTCTCTAGGAAAATCTACCTCATGGAGCTCTTTAGTGCCAACCGCCTCGAATCCTTCGAGAAAATTAGAATAGAAGAGGTGGCCTAGATCCTAGGTTCAGTGTTCGAAACCTGCTAGCCGAGACTCCTTTTAATAATCAGGGAAGAGACATATACTATGAGCAATAATATAATTTCCTGAATGGTGTTGGGAAGAAGGTATTTGGACAAGGAAGTGGTGAACAAGATGAGCCCCAAGGAATTCAAGGAGATGTTGGAAGAGTTGTTCGTGCTCAATGGGGTTTTTAATATTGGAGACTTTATACTGTGGTTCGCCTGACTGGATCTCCAGGGTTACGTCTTGCACATGAAGATGCTAAGTAAGCAGTTGGATGCATTTCTGGAGGAAGTAGTGGAAGAGCACGACAGGCGAAGAAAAGGCGTGAAGAGTTATTTGGCTAACGATATGGTGGACGTTTTGTTGAAGCAGGTTGATGGCCTACAATTGAATCTGAATTGAATGAGAGTCAAAGCATAGACTCTGGCATATACTTCGCAAATTTTCCCATCTCCATGCTTTGTAGTGTTTATACTTATATTTTTTGAGTTCTCTAAAGTATTTTATTTTTTTGTGTCCAGGACATGATCGCGGGCGGCACCGAGACCAATGTGACGGTGGTGGAGTGGGGTCTGTCGGAGCTCCTAAAAAATCTGGAGACTTTGGAAAGAGCCATGGAAAATCTGGACAAATTTATGGGTAGAGAACGGTGGGTGGAAGAAAAGGATATTGAACAAATCACCTACAAAGAGTGTGATGAACATAGTACCAAAAGAAGCACGGTCAGTTATGTCATTCAACCTATCTCATCTTAGAGTTTTTGGATGTATGCACATGTACCTAAGAAGGTAAGAGGAAAATGGGATGATAAAAGTGAAAAATGCATATTTGATGGTTATAGTGAGCAATCAAAATCTTAAAAATTGTATAACCTTGTCACCAAGAAGACCATAATTAGAAGAAATGTTGTGTTCGGAGAAAAAGAGTCATGGAATGAGACTGTAGATAAAAAAATTGATGCACAAGCACCATTTATGGAAGAGGATGACATAGCTGATAAGGATCAACAAGAATCAAAAGAGCAGACACCAAACAAATTCACACCAGCAAGGACTCCAAGATTTTCAGAGAAACATGGATCTTCAAGTAGACCAATAGACCAGAATTCAACCAACGGTCAATCAGGTGATGAATCAAGCAATGATAAGAGAAATATGAGAAGTTTGAAAGATATTTATGGTGATTTGGATGTTAGTTCAAATTTTTCATTGTCTTCATTCCAACCTTCCTTATTTGAAGAAGTAATCAGAGATGAAAATTGGGTGTAGGCCATGGATGAAGAAATTGAAGCTATTGAAAATAATGATACATGGATTTGGTTAATTTACCAAAGGATAAAAATCTCATTGGTGTGAAGTGGGTGTAAAAGACAAAGTTGAATGAGAATTTTGAAATTGGAAGATTGAATGTAAGGCTTGTAGCAAAGGATTCTCACAGTAACCAAGAATAGACTTTGGAGAAATGTTTGCTCCAATATCCATATTGGATACTCTAAGAGTAGTTCTAGTGACATCAGCTCAGAACAAGTGGAAAGTATATCAGATGGATGTGAAATCAACCTTCTTGCATGGAATTATAGGAGAAGAGATTTATGTGCAGTAGACACCGGGTTATGAAGCTGAAGGTAAATAAGATAAAGTTTATAGGTTGAAGAAAGCACTCTATGGACTTAAGTAAGAACCTAGAGCACGATATGGTAGAATTGACATTTACATGATTAAGAATGGATTTTGCATAAACAACATCGAGCCTACCTTATACACAAAGGCAAATGAGCATGGAAAATTATTGATTTTTTTATTATATTTTGATGACGTGATTTTTATAGTTAAACTTGAGTTAGATGTATTTAAAGAAGCCATGATGAAATAATTTGAGATAACAGATCTTGGTCTCATGAAATATTTTCTTGGAAAAGAAGTTGAGCAATATCAAAAAAGGAATTTTTATTTTCCAAAATAAATATGCTAAATATTTGCTAAAAAGATTCAGGATGGATAATTGCAAACCTATACCTACACCAGTTCCAACAGGTACAAAGTTAAGAAAGGTTGATGAAGGATAAGATGTCAATCCAACTCTATTCAAAAGATTGGTTGGAAACCTCATGTATCTCACAACTACATGACAAGGTATTATGCAAGATGTGAGTTTGATTTCCAAAGTTATGGAGACTCCAAAAGACACACATTGGAGTGCAGGAAAAATAATTTTGAGATACATACCAGGAACTACAGATTGTGGCATAATTTATACAAGTACAAAACATAAAGATTTAATTGGATTTACAGATAGTGATTTTGCAGGTATTTGCAGCTTGCCTTTAATCTTCTGTTTTTGGCAAGTTAAAGTGGTCTTAGGGTATATTATTTAGATGCTATGTATGAATCTATAATTTTATGGAGTACATTTTAATTAATAGTTATTTAAATCTTCATCTCAGAGTATGAAATTTGAGAAAGTATTGTTGATTTTTTTTTCGAATCTGTTCATATTTCCATGTTTTCTGACTTACGAAAAAGTGCACGACTGACACATTTAGTACACACAATTTAAAATGATTGATAGTCAAATTGTTCCTTATCGATATCTTGAGTTGCAAAAAATTTCAAATGCCACATAATTTATGCACACAATAAGAAATTGAGAAGGTTTTTTTCTCAGATGTTCGTATGGTGCTAATTTAAAAAAATGTTGTTGCGGGTTCACTATTGATTAGGAGATTGCAACTTTTCTTGCTTCAGGTGCGTTGTTGTCCGAGGCTTGGAAAGAGTTGCTTCGTGCTTGCAAAAATTGTCCGAAGAGCTTTACTCTAGATGAGAGTGAGTGAAGATGTTATATATGTTGTGTTCCCTTCATTTCATGGAACATAATATTTCATTTAATGTATTTACATTCTTCATCTTAGATTCCTTGGTTGAGGGACATGAGATGAAAGAAAAAATACAAAATGTGTTATGAAAGCTACCTAGTCTACAAAATTACAAAATAATTTTTTCATCCAATTACAGCGGTCTTGTTTGAGATTAAATGAATACAAGGATCAAATATTATCATTCGACCTCTACCTGAACTCAAAATGGTGACTTTCACTTAAACTTTCACTACATAAATGCCTATACACCAGCCACTTAAAATAAACATTGTGATGAGACGATCTACATCTCGTGCGACTTCTTAAAATTATCTCTCATGCAGGGTATGTAATGGGCGTCTTTCTCCCTGAAATTCCATCTATTTTTGTAGCCTTCAAATTCTAACTCGACCTCATCGTTTGGTGAACCCTCAGTCTTCCATGTGGAGATGGACTAGGAAATAGGTTATTTGAAAAAATACTATTGAGATTGATTTCCTTTGAAATCTTGTAGCCCCAAGACCACAAGACTTGGTGCAATTTCCATTTGCTAACCCTTGTAGATCACAATCAATACCCCTTTCTCGCATATTTGAGATTTTTCGTTGATTGACTCCAATAGAATCTGAAACTCCAAATTGGTGCTAAAAGTCGGATCCTTCGCAAATTCTTCTTCGCCCTTCACTACAATTTGTTTTCGGGTTTTCTTTTAACTTTTGAAGACTTGAAGACTCTATATGTGAAATTCACTTCTACGTAACAACCTAAAAATAATAATCCTGTCAATATTATAGAAGCTTGAGCCTCACAATGACTCTAGCTATCCTACATAACTTTGCTATCATGGCCACTGTTGATCACAACTCCATAAATGCATCGAGTATTCTGGAAGCTTTAAATCTCTAAGAAGCACTTGAATTTTATACACCATCAAGCTTCAAAGCATAAATTTTGTGTTCTTGCTACATTTCCAGAACCTGGGTCATAGATGGAGATGCAAAACAATGTAACCAATAAATATTGAAAACCATCAATTATTATATAGAGAGGGGGCCATTTTAGTGCATTTAAGCACCACTTCCATTATACCTGCAACTCAACCCACATTACAACACTCTTACTCTGGTTTTTCAAATAGGAAAATCGATATGTTTCTTTGGTCTCCGCCAGATTCTACCTCATCTGATTTTACCTCACCTAAGAGTTCTACCTGAGTCCATCTCTCACCCTACTCGGCTTCGAGCAACAACATTTTGTTCATAAGCCACTATATTTGCAGAGGTTCGTGCGCCATGACAGATGTCACCCAAAGGTAGAATTGTGTCATCGGTGTACATGTGTCTAGGGTAGATTTACGTCATTGTCGTACATCTGTCTAGGGTAGACTTGTGGCATCAGTATGCATCGTGACAGATGTCACTTAAGAGGCAAAAGGTAGGCAATAGTGGGAGGTGAACTTTTCTAAAAGGAACACTTTCGATATAAATATAAACGTGTTAAATCTAATTAAATAAATTATTTTGCAGTATAAAATTATTATTATAAAGGATTAGTCTATATATTTGAAAGCAAAAATAAATAAATAAATTAATTGATATTATATATATATATATATATATATATATATATATATATATATATATTATTAAACTTTATTAATAAAATATAAAACTCTACCAATGGATAGTAAAATTGTTGAATACATTACATCTAATAATAACTTCACCGTAATAATGATTGATAGTAAAATTGTTAAATATATTACATATAATAATAACTTCATAATTTTTAATATACTTTTTCTTACAACAAATTATATGGACCTATAGCTTTTGCTTTGGGTTAATTGTTTGTTTGTATGGCTTGCCTTTTTTTAGATTTTTTTAGATAGGAAATAAGTACAATAATCTTCTCATACTCCCTCATTTAAACTTTTTGTTGGATGGGTCTTTATGAAGGTTGTCTTATTTCAAAACTTTTTTTTTAATGGTTTTTAGATTTTAATTTGATTTTAGTATGGATGTTAATTTTTAATTAAATACTTATTTATTTGTCATATATTATTTTTAAAATGTTAAATTTTACTAGTACAGTTAGTTGAGGATGGGTCTTGTCAATAAGGCTATCCAGATGAAACATCATGGGGGTGATTGTGTTAGTGTGGCCTAGGTTGGGTGCGATTCCCACACGACTTAGATGTCTCAAGGCAAGCTTAGAAGATCACACACCACTTAATAAACAAAAAATATTTTAAAAAATAACCCATCAAATTTTTAGTGTTAATTTTTTTTTTTAAAATACATATAAATGGTTAAATAGACACAAAAACTCTGGGGAGCAATACCTCCAAAAAACTCTAAAAGATAGACACAAGAAGGACCCCACAAATCTAAAAACTTTAGAGGCAAAAACTTTGAAAGATAGACACAAGAAGGACCCCACAAATCTGAAAACTTTAGAGGCAAAAACTCTGAAAGATAGACACAAGAAGGACCCCACAAATCTGAAAACTTTAGACCATACCTCCAAAAACTCTGAAAGATAGACACAAGAAGAACCCCACAAATCTGAAAACTTTAGAGGCAAAAACTCTGAAAGATAGACACAAGAAGGAGCCCACAAATCTGCCTCTAAAGTTTTCAGATTTGTGAAATCCTTCTTGTGTCTATCTTTTAGAGTTTTTGCCTCTAAAGTTTTCAAATTTATGGCTTCTTGTGTCTATCTTTCAGAGTTTTTGGAGATATGGTCTATGTCCGTCCGGTGGAGTTTATCCCCACACATTTTTAATGGAATTTTCGAGGTATTTTGATATTCAAATGCGCACATTTGCAAAAATATTGTAATCGAAGACCATGGGATTTCAAAGTAACCTCTGGTCTTTCTAATCATGTAGATCTCCGTGAATATCATGTACACTTGCGCTGCACGTGTCTGCAAATAGGTTGTCACATCCTGCAGGTGATCCATGTGAACCGTGGGGTATGGAAAAACTAACGTGACGCCGAAATGATTTCGGCTCTCAGCTATATAGTGACACCGCTACCCCGCCTTATTGTAATACCACACAGCACCTCAGCGCATGCAAAACCCTTGTTAGCTCTAATCTTCTGTTTTCTTCAATGGATTTACCCTCGTTGTTTGCCCTTCCAGAAATTCCAATGCTCACCTATCTTCTGCTGGCAATCGTATCCGTTTGCTTGATCTACTGGCGACTTCGTCCCTCTGCTAAATTGCCGCCGGGTCCCCGTTCTTGGCCCATAATCGGAAACCTGAATCTCATGGGAAAACTACCCCACAGGTCGCTGGATCGACTCTCCAAGACATACGGCCCCCTCATGTCTCTCAGACTCGGATCCATGCCCTGCGTGGTCGCCTCCTCGGCGGATATGGCGCGAGAGTTTCTCAAGACCCACGACCTCACATTCTTGTCTCGACCCCGTGTGGCTGCGGGGAAATACATCCTCTACAACTCCGACATCACATGGTCTCCCTACGGAGAGCACTGGCGCCTCGCCAGGAAAATCTGCCTCATGGAGCTCTTCAGTGCCAAGCGCCTTGAATCCTTCCAGCCCATCAGAATAGAAGAGGTGGCCCGGATGCTAGGCTCAGTGTTCGAAACCTGCCAGCTCGGACTTCCTGTAATAATCAAGGAAGAGACCTATACTATGAGCAATAATATAATTTCTCGCATGGTGTTGGGAAGAAGGTATTTGGATAAGGAAGTGGGGAACAAGATGAGCCCCAAGGAATTTAAGGAGATGTTGGAAGAGATGTTCGTGCTCAATGGGGTTTTTAATATCGGAGACTTTATACCGTGGCTCGCCTGGCTGGATCTCCAGGGTTACGTCCGGCGCATGAAGACGGTGAGTAAGCGGTTGGATGCATTTCTGGAGGAAGTAGTGGAAGAGCACGACAAGCGAAGAAAAGGCGTGGAGAATTATGTGGCTAACGATATGGTGGACGTTTTGCTGCAGCAGGCCGACGACCCGCAACTGAATCTGAATCGAATGAGAGTCAAAGCATACACTCTGGCATCTACTCCGCAACTTTTCCCATCTCCATGCTCTGTGTTTATGCTAATATTTTTTGAGTTTTCTAAAGCGTTTGATTTATTTGTGTGCAGGACATGATCGCGGGCGGCACCGAGACTGTTGCGACGGTGGTGGAGTGGGGTCTGTCGGAGCTCCTGAAAAATCCCGAGACTTTGGAAAGAGCCATGGATGAGCTGGACAGAGTTGTGGGTAGAAAGCGGTGGGTGGAAGAAAAGGACATTGGTGCGCTGGATTATTTGCAGTGGGTCGTGAAGGAGACGATGAGGCTCAATCCTGTGATTCCCATGCTCGTCCCTCGTCTCTCCACTCAGCCCTGCAGGATCGCAGGATACGATATTCCTGCGAACACGAGGTTGTTCGTCAACGCGTGGAGTATCGGCCGGGACGGCAAGTTATGGGAGAACCCCGAGGAGTTCCGGCCTGAGAGATTCAAAGGGAGCACGGTGGATGTGAATGGCAGAGATTACGAGCTGCTGCCATTTGGGTCGGGGAGGAGGATGTGCCCGGGATATAATCTGGGACTCAGAGTTGTTCAGATAGCTCTGGCAAATCTCATCCATGGATTCCAATGGGAACTGCCTGATGGACAGAGCGATAAGGACTTGGACATGGGCGAAACGTTTGGGTTGACATGTCCTAAAACATACGCTCTCGTTGCAACGACGCGACCTCGCCTGCCTTCCCATCTCTATCACTTCGATTCCTCCCACTCTTGAAAAGGTCGTGTCAGCTCTTCCGATATGGATAAGTTTATCTGCATCTGATATGTAAGCGAATCTACTACTAGTAGTTGCTCTTATTACGCAGGGCCTCCACCTGTGCAGTGTGCCATGATTCGTGAGTGTTGTAATTTGTGATTTGTTGTGGTGATCTGGATTCTGCATGGTTTGCAATAATTATATTAGTAATAAAGTCCATGGTCGTCTATTTGCGCTGCTATCATTTTTTTGGCCAAGTAAGTTTGTTTTCGAACATTTTAATTAGATTATTAACTTATAATTAAAATTTTAAAATTTCCCAAAAACTGCTTCCTAGTATCATAGGAGTGAGTTAACAGAGCAAGGGAAGTCACTGTTACTGCCATGCTATTAGAAATGGGCTTAGTGAGCCGATTTGTTCCACCAACAGAGCTGGTGAAAACTGCAGAGAGTATCGCTGAATCCGTTGTGGGGAGTCAAAAAGATATGGTTTTGATATTCAAAGTACTTCACAATGATGGGATGAAACTTGCTCTTCCAAATTTTTTTGATTTGGGAAGGAAAATTATGGTAAAGCACTTCTTAATGATGTGATGAAACTTGCTTTGGGCAATGTTCTTTATGTGGGAAAGAAAGTGGGTAGCTTCGAATTCTACTTCATTTTGATTGCCTTAAATTTATTTATTTTTGTTGCTTTATGTATAGCTAAATATTACGAATTGGAATTTATTATTTTAAAAAATAATTTTATTTAATTATTTTTAATTTAATTGGTTATTAAGTTTAACATGTTATTGCTGATTATTATCTTATTTAATGAATGCTTGTTATAATGATGATGTATTTGTAATCAATTCATTATTATTATTATTATCAAATTTTAAGATTACTTTAAGCAAGAGACCTTTTTGTTTATGGAATAAGGGACCCACTTCCTTGCAGTGATTTGATTACTAAATTTACCAAGACATACATACTTTACCCTTCTAATTTTGAATATGTAACATCTTAGAAAAGACACATACTCTAATTCTAATACATCTTATAATAAAGAAAAATCTCCATAATTATAATTTACTGCCAACCACTTTTATACAACACCCAACCATTATCCCAATGCCTAAAAAAAATGAAGCGATATAATTTTCAATCATAAATTTAAGGGACAATTAGGCCATTCCATTAATTTCGAGGTAGCCAATGTCCTTCTCTGTTGGAACCCTAAACCCTAGTAGATATTAAGGCATATCCCCCAAACGAGTGAATAAAAAACAAGTGATGGAACGTTCATTTCTCCCCCAACATTACCGGTCTTTCCAAGATTTGACGATTAAGCGTGAGTGGTGCAATTGGATTTTTTTTAGAATGTTCGAGTTGCTACGTGTGTGGTTGGGGACCATAATATTTTTGTCAAAGTGACATTTATCAAAGTGACACGCTGCTTCCTTTCCTTTGACATGGCAATTTTATTATAATTATTCACTATAGAGATATAGTGCATTAAAATTATTAAAAGTTGTATTTATCAAAAAAAAAAAAAAAAAAAATCGTTATAAAGTTTTTTCTAATTTTATAATAATTTTTTTTTAAAAAGTTAGATTTATTTTTGTTTGTTTATTTTAAAATAAAATAAGATATTTTTATTTCAATTGTAAAATAATTTTATTATTTAAAATAAATAAATATATATAGTATTTTTATAATTGTTTTTTATTGATAATTTAAAATTATGGCCCAATCGCCTATGCCATAAGTCGCCCTCATTTCAGCTCACCACTTGATCTGTCATGCCCATCATTGCTGCGTAGTTATCTGCCTCTAGCTTGTAGAAATTCTTAACTCGAATCCTTATCCTTTTAGCTTGACCCGTTGTTCTATGTTGCGGGAAAGATTTTCCATCACTAAAAACAACATCATAGCCTCTATCCTCCAACATTGCGACTGAGACCAAATTTTTCTTCAGACATGGTATATGCATCACATCTTTTAATTGAAATGGTTTACCTAACTCCCTCTGAAAGTTAATGGTACCAATTCTGGTACCACTATATTGTCCGGCGTCGCCCATCTCAATATGCATCTGGAGATCTTTCTCCTCCAAATCACTGAAAGTTTCCTTATCTCCCGTCATGTGAAAGGAAGCGCCACTATCCAAATACCACACAGATCCCAATCCACTGGAAACCATGCATGCGATCAATGAGAAGTCAAACTCAAATTGCGAGGCAAGGGCCTCACCAGCTGTAGATCCAACAACCTTCATGTTCTTCTTCTTTTGTGGACAGTTAGTAGCAAAATGCCCATGTTCGTGATAGTAAAAACATTTCACCTTGGATATGTCTTGCTTCTTACCATTCTTGGACTCATATTTTGAATGGAATTTCTTCCCCTTCCCTTTCCTCTCCTTGGCACCCAAAGCACAATCCTCTTCATCCTCATTCTTAGATGAAGATCCGTCTCTGGTGTTCAGTCTGAACTCCCCCTGCACCAAATCCGACCACAATCGTTCCCAATCTGGAAAATTTTCCCTTCTATTGACAAAGTCTTGATAACTGTGCCAACTCTTGGGAATTCCTAGGAGAGCTAAGCTCACCAATTCATCATCAACGATTGTTATTCCCACACTCCCCAGTTCATCCTGACAACGGAAAAACTTCATGAGATATTTTGGAATGGTGTCACCCTTTTCCATTTTGATCTTCCTGAGTTTATCTTTGAGAACCAATTTCCTATGGTTGATGCTGCTTTGGAATAAATTAATCAAAGCCTTCCACATTGCATATGGTGTGGCTTTCCTATGGAGGCTTGAGAAAATGTGGTCTCGTAATCCCTCCAACAGGATCTTCCTCCCCTTTGCCACTTTCTTTTTCCATGCATCAATATTTGTAGCATCTGTAGCATATGGCTTAGGAACATCTTTGTCAATGAATTCCTTCAAGCCATTTTCTTCGAGCATTGCCTCCATCCTCTCCTTCCCAGAAATGTAGTTCGAACTGCCCTCGAGTACATACTATAACCTCAAGCCATTGAAATCCATTTCGATCTTGAATCAACTATAGCACCAAGAAAGTCTTTCTGCAAATTCGAATTCTATCCAGTCACAAACTCAGCACCCGCTTCACTTCTGCAATTTCCTGTGCTCTGATACCATGTATAAATTATACAACATGCATTTATATCTTGGATTCACCCGATCTAACAATGTACTAAATTTAAATACTGAATCACTTCTACAAATATTTTGCGGAATTAAAAACACAATCGCTAATCACATGAACATGATGAAAGATCAACCACACATAACACAAATAATTTCTCGGGGAAGGCTTACAGCTAAGCACCCCACTATCTTCTATTGTATATTAAGCATGGATAATGAGAGAAATACAATGTATTTCTATTCTCACAAGATCTTCCAACATTCAGCTATCTGTCTCACACTGTCATATGCAAAAATGACCAACACATAGACAATTGTCAGCCTCCAGACAGTCTGCCTTGCTTACACAATCCCTGATGGTAAAGATCCCTAAAATATAGAAATTATTGCTTGCCTTCACTACGCAAGTATCATGGAAACTCCAATTGGTGTTTGCATGCATGTGTGTAACCAGATAATCCTACAACTGATAGTCAACCTCCCGTTCACCTAGAACTCAACTGGGTCTCCACTAGATTTGACATGCATGCAACTAATAATAGTAAATCCTCAGTTGCATATGATATCACTGATTGTTAATTAATAAATATTTAATTGACTAGATCTCTCACTAGTGTATCTTCAGTTACAACTAGCACAACCAAGTTTAACTCACTTAACTGAGTTAAATTGATAACAAATTTCACCAACTCATGCACCACTGCACTTCGAACTCTGTTACAACTAGAATTACTGTGCATGTCCCACTAACCAACCTATAACTCGAAATACACTAGCTAACTGAATTTATCACTTTCAGTTAACTCATTCAAGTCCACATTGAGAATAGATTACTGTTTAATGTCCATCTAAATTAAGGGATACTAAAAATAGACATACACCCAAAAATAACACTGTGGCCCCACCGTAGTCTCGGTGCTTAATGCAACCGAATGTAACTAGGTGCTTAATGCACTAGGCATGGGTGATGAATCTTCTTGTTGAATCTTAATAGTTCTATGGTTTGAGGCTCCAGTATGCCCTTGAGGGTAGCTCGAATTACATTTCCTAGAGAGAAAGAATGGAATTAGTCTTGTAGGCAAACATATTGAAGGAGTTCACTGAGAAGGAAATTGATCTAGGCAGATATTGTTGGCCACCAACCTATTCCAACTAGACCTCCAATCGGTTTCATTAATTTACTTGTTTATAGTAACATTTACTATTTTTTAGCAGTTTTTTGGGTCCTAAACTTCGATAGCAGTTTTGTAGTACTCAGAGAGATATTTTCGATGATATATCATATGTGCCAAATAGAAATAATATGACCAAGTTACGACCCCGGGATTTTGGCTGCCCAACTGACTCTAACAGGGCCAACAAACTCTTGGTGTTACATCTCCTAGAGTTAGAGTTGTGGTTTTTTAGGGTTTTCCCATGTTTTTCAAAAATAAAAACGCCCTTGATCCTCATTGTAACACAATTTAGAGGCATGTAGCCACCACATATTTTCTCATTGATAAGCCACCATTACCGAAGCTAGTTTATTTCCATTATGTCTGTAAGCTTATTTCAATGATTTGATATTAATGAAATGAAGTATATTTCCTGTTGCGTATCTACGTTTATGTTTATTTACATATTTTATTCATTCATGCATAAATTCAGATTAGTGGTATTAGAACGGTTTTCTCTTTCTCGATATTTTTTTTCATGTTCCCAATAAGATCAAGGTATAAGGAGTTAGGGCTCTATCTGGTTGAACGTTTGCAAGACCAGTCTCGCAAACCCGATGGCCTCCCATGTTAGAGAAAAATAAAGACGAGGGAACAAGAGATCCTATCAAAATATTATTCGAGGAGGCCCTCGAGAAACAGAGGAACATGATGATTGATAACTTTGCCCAGATTCTTCGATGGGTGCCCACCAGCGACACATCTTCATCTAGTGGCCACTATGGAGGCGCCACTCCTTTTAAGGTGCAAGTTAACTTCTAAATTCCCATATTTGAGGGCCAAATAGATGCAGATGCCGTAAATATTTGGTTGAATCTATTATAAGGATATTTTTAAGTTCATTGCTTTTCCAATTAGGAAAATATTACTTTTTCACTCCTCAAAGTTTCCCCCCTGTCAAGGACTGGTGGGAAACCTACTTTGAGAAAAAGGACGAGGGGTATCCTCCCTGTTCTTGGTCACACCCAATTTGAATTCTTTCTGAGACACCATCAAGGAACAATACTACCCCATGGGGAGCTATGAGGAAAAATACATACAATGGACTACATTGCAGTAGTAAAGGGATCAAGATGTGCATGAGCTGATGAATCTTTTCCATACCTTGGATAAAAAATTGGGTATCAAGGATTCAAAGAAACGTTTGGTGATTAATTATCGCAGTTGTATACATAAATAAAACTAGGAGTAAATGGAGTTCCTCAATATATCCTCACTTGGTGCATCATACCAGTAAGCTGCCAATATTAAGAAAAAATTCAAGCAGAAGAAGTGAGACTTTGAATCTGTGAATCAGAGGAAAAGGAAAGGCACCCCCAAACCACAGAACAAAGGGCAAGGCCAAGGCGGGGCAGTCCAGGACTACTTGTCGAAGTCGCAAGTGAAGAATAATACCACGAAGCCAAATAAGGACATAAGAAAGTGGTGTGAGTTCCATAAGATCTCCACTAACAACACAAGTAACTAGCCTAGTGCCACCATTTCCACCACCAAGATCCAGAAGGAAGAACCCGAAGATCCAGAGGAGGGGTAGTGCCTCTTCCATTCTAGGATGTGGGTGAAGGGTTCCCCACTATAGTTCGCTGTTGATATCGGGAGCCAAAATAACCTCATTTTAGTAGAGGTCATAAGGAGACAGGGCTTGCCAATCATAGCACACCCACAACCATACACCATTAGGTGGCTTCACCAAGGACGGGATCTCCATGCCAGTCAAATTTTTCGCCTTCCCTATAGCATCAAGGCCTTCACAGATGAAGTCTTATGTGATGTTGTTCCTCTTGAAGTTTGTGATTTGTTATTATGCCAACCATACTTGTTGAAGTGACATATTCTGTATGAATCTCGACCTCGTGTTGTTATTGTTACTTTGGGTAGAAAGTTGTACAGGATACTAGAGGTTGCACTGCCTACTGGAATCTCTTTGATCACTGCAATGAAATGCAGTAAGATCATTTCTAAAACCAATAAAAAAAATTTCCTTATGATACTCCCTTAGGGAAAAAATAATATTGTGGCCATGACCTTGATTCACCGCTCCTCCACATGGAAACAACAAATGGGCAAGGTCGTGGAGGAGTATGGGGACATCTTCACCTCATGTGAAGGGGTGCCTCTACATTGTCAGTTCAATCACTCCATTGATATGACTCTAGGTGTGTCGCTACCCAATGGACCAATATATTGAAACTCTATTCTGGAGAACGATGAAATCAAGAGGCAGATTCAGGAGATTAGGTCAAGTTCATCGCCCTATGGGAGCTTGATCGGGTTGGTGTAGAATAAGGATGGGAATCAGAGACTCTGTATTGACTATCGGGTGTTGAAAAAGATCATTATCCAGAATATATATTTTACCCCATGCATTGATGAAATTTTGTACCAACTCAAGGGGGAAAAATATTTCACCAAGCTTGACTTGAAGTATGGGTATCAACAGGTACCAATCGAACCCTCTGATGTATGGAAGACTTCCTTCAAAGCCAAGGAGGGCCTTTTTGAATGGCTGGTCATGCCTTTTGCGTTGAAGAATGCTCTCACGACCTTCATGAGGCTGATGGATGACATCTTGCGACCATTCACTAACTCATTCATGGTGGTATATTTGGATGACATCCTGACGTTCAACTAGACTTGGGAATAACACCTCCACCACATTCGACAGGTCCTCCAAACACTACGACAACACAAGTTATGTGCCAATTTGGAGAAATACACTTTTGGCATGACCTAGGTTCAATTTCTGGGATACATTATTGATGAGTAGGGGGTACATGAGGAGCAAGCCAAGATCTAGGTCACTCAATATTGGCCTGCCCCAACCACTCTAACAGAGCTTCACAACTTTCTGCATATTTCCAATTTCTACTACAGGTTCATGTTGGGTTTCTCTCATTTTTACACGCCATTTTTTCAACATGACACTTGATGCTCAAAATGGATCTATTATCATCCATACTTATGTTCCAGTATACTTCCTTGTAATTGAAACATTCCTATTCCTTGAAGAAGTCATGAATTTTGGGGAAATGGGTCTTTAACTTCTTAAATATGACTTGCACCCTTATTCTTGGCATTTTTTGTGCATGTGTTATTATTTCCATAAATCCCTGTGCATTTATGCACTTTGTTTTCCATTAAAAATTATGCAATTGAGTCAAATTAAATTAAAAAATAAAAGTAAGTTGTAAAATAATATTTGGGTGCATATATCCCAACTAGAAGCCTCTGAGTCATATTATTTCAAGCCAAACCCCTCTAAACATGGAACTAATTCCCTTGGATCATCGAATCATAATCTCATCATTTATGGATCTCGCGCATCCTTAGTGGATCTGAAACCTCCTTAGTTTCTCCTATAAATTGAGCTGAGACTTCAGGGCTAGGAGAGCTCACTTATGATAGTCTTATGCTTGTAATTTTGGATTGGAAATCTTGTTAGCCACGGAGGAATATTGGAGGCATTTTGGATGAACCTTTATGACGTCAATGCTTGGTTGTAATATTTATCTTTATCCCTGAATAATACATTTGGATATTTTTTCCCATTGTATATCCAATATATAATGTATATCAAAATATCTTTAAATACTTCTGCATTCTTTCGCCCATGTAGTATACAAAAAATATAAATAAGGTAATGATATAATTTCCTTAATGTTCTATTTTGGTAAACTTCACTCGGTCGATGTGGGTGTTTGGTAGGATCTTGACACCAAGACTTGATGATTTCACATGTGTTAAGATTATCCCATCTAGTGTAGAATGTGGTGTAGGCATACTCTTTGGGTTTCAACATCATGTAATAAGTATGCATTTCTTGTCCATAGTAAGTAGAAATCTCACCACCATTTGCGCTACGTAGCACAAAATTTGTATCATCCATATGAGATAATATCCACTCAATGGCCTCTACACAAGGCCTCACTGGAATCGTGCATTTAATCTTGTGTATATGAGACCACTTAATTTTGTTGTAAACTTCCCTATCTTACAGATATTGAGGGAATTGATTTTGCATGAATGTGTCTTTGATGTCCCTCCATGAGACTTCAAAAGATTTATCTATAAAGAACTATGTATCTGAAAGGATCGGGACCGTGGGCTTTGCAACTTCCATTATCTCTTCAACATTTTCTTCTGAAACTTATTTTGAAGTCACATGATGGATAGTGGGAGGCAATGCTCTGATAGACAATGATATTGTAATAAGACATGAAGCTTGAACACATACACGTGGAAGTACACTCATAGCGATAAAATATTATCTCTAGCAAATCCTTTATCTATTACAAGTAATAATTCGACAAACAATGTTCAAAGGAAAACCAAATGTAGTTAAGAGCATGAGCCTTTCACATGTGAGACTAGACAATTGTTGTGAGGTAAAACTGCATCAAGAAAAAAGAGAGTGCATGTTGGAGAAAAAATAAATATTTAAGACTCAAAGATACTTCAAGGTGCATTGTGTGCTTAAGAAAAAGGAGAGAGAGAGGCCTCAAGGGTTCTAGGCACAATCTGAAGGATGAAGGGGGATCATTGTTGGTTCAGGGTGTGTTGTGTGCTCAAGGGAAGTCAAGGAGGGCACAGAGTGCAGCCTAAAGCGTGAAGGGTTTAGGCTTAAGCCTCCCCTCTGCGTTATGCACTTAAGGAGACTAAGGAGGGTCTAGGGCACAAGTTCGAAGGAAAAAGCATTCATGATGTTGCTTCGTAATGCACCAAGCACTCAATGAGGATCGAATTTCTGAGATCAAGGGTGGATTGATGTTTTTGAGCGTGCTCACGAGGAAAACTTGGTTTTTTGGGGCGTAACTTTCCAATACAATGAGGCCTTCATTTGAATAAGTGCTATATTACTTGAAATGGTTAAATATCAGACTAAACAAGTCCCGCAACAAGATTAAGTGACCAGAATGCTAAGAGGAATGATTTACAAGTACTTATAAATTCTGTCGCAATCATGGCCAAAATTTGAAGAGTTATAGAATTTGAACAGTCACAAGAAAACATCTTGAAATATCATAATGAAACTTCTACTAGGATCAATGGGAAAAAAAACCATAAAAAAATGATGACAGAGACACCAAAAGTTTCTAGATGATCCAAAATATATTTTATCATAGGTTATAGTGTTTGAATAAAATAATTATTAATTTAAGATATTAAATTAATAATTATTATTCTAGAATATTTAATAAATCTTTGAGATATTTAGAATTAGAAATTTGTTATTAAAAATTAGGACTCTAGAAAAGAGTCGTTTCCTAGGCTCTAAGTTAGGAGTAAAGTTAGTTTAGAAGCTCATTTATTGTAAATGGACACTTGTTTATTTTCCAAGTGATCCATAACTAGATTAAGTTAGAGCATAGAGCTTATAAATAGGTTATTTTCCTATTTTCATTGTAATGTGTAATGAGAGAATGTGAGAGTGAGTTTACGTGTGTAAACTCCTGTAATTTGTCCTGTAATATTTTTTCTTGATCAATAAAGTTGTGTGTCTGAGGACACTTCTGCACTTTCAAAAGCAGCCAAAAAAATGAGATGCAAAACTTTCTTGTAAAGAACATCGATGAGGATATCCTTGATTCAAAGAGGTGCACTTAGGAAGAATGAGAATGATTGTGTGAATAAATGATTAACTACGATGCGTATGAAGAGATTACGTGCAAAGCCAGGCCATGCATGTCTACCAGTTGTTAATGGATGAGTGAGTTATTTAAATGAAGTGATGTGGGCTCCTATTTTTAGGGAGTGTGCCCACATGCAACAAGTAAAGTGCATGCATTTGGATGAAGAGGTTTTAATTCTTTAGCCGAAGGATTGCGTTCAACTAGAGGGCACACTAATTGAGACGAAGGAGTGTGCTCCACTAGAGCGCAATTACTTAGCTTGAAGGAGTGTGCTCCACTAGGGTGATATGCATGTCATCCTAGAGTGCGTTTTTTCCCAATAAGGGCATAGTGCATGTTATCCTGAAGTGTGATTTTTCCCAAGAAGGGCGTAGTTTCATCCACTAGTTAATCTTATAACTGTTGTGTGAAAAGAGTGTGTTTTTCTTAGAAAATATGTGCTTTTTCCTACTTTTATGTGCGTGATACATGTAGAACAAAGCTAGTTACTAAGTCGATAAAATATATTCCTTCTCATATCTTAGGTAAGATAACACAAGCACTCCTAAAGATAAGGTGATGAAAATTTGAAAACAACGACTTAGGAGGAAACAACATTTAGATAAAAAGCAAAGATAGTCAAGAAGAAAATGTGACAACACTAGATAGCTTGGAACGACAGTTCACGTAAGCTCAAAAATTAGAGTAGCCATAAATTTTGGAGGGTCTTTGTCAGAACGAAAACACCCAACTTTGCAAAGTTCAAGCCAATACAATAGGAATTTTAATGTGAATATATTTTCTTGGAGAAGTATACAAAACATGTATAACACTTGTGAAATTAGAGAACATAAACCATGAATATTTTGCGATAATAGGTTGAAGAATCAATACATGAAATTTCGATGAATATAAAAGAAATGTGTTTAGAAGTGACTCATATGTAATCTAAGAAGCTTATATTTATAAGAAGAATATTATGAGAGATAAAGGAAATCTAAATTTAAAAACAAGGTACTATTAGGAGATAAAGACTAGACCTGTGTAGAAAAAGATTTTAGCCCATAATTAGTAGGATGTTGCTAGAGATTAAGGAGGTGAAATTGTGAAAGATTGCTAATTTATGTCCTAACAAGAAAGAAATTTAGAGCTCGAGGGGAAGTATAGGGACAACAACATTTGGGAGGAGTGTTGCATATCCTATTGTATTTACAAAAAATATAGGTATCTAGTTTATTTGTGATTTTGCGCTAAGCAAATGAGTTCAATATCATTTTATGATTGATGTAGGAATAAGAATGTGAAAATTCAAAGAAATATTTTGTATATAAATGTCAAAATTTTTATTATTAGGTTTTATGACTATTAGTCTCTTTGGAAGAATGTGTGTGTGTTTGTGTTTAAACAAGGTTGTAAGGATGGAGAAGTGTTAAAAAGGGAACCTTAGGGCTATCTTCCTAAACCCTTATATACCCTAAGTGTCTCTTCGTTGAGGAAAAACTAATGAGGAAACCTAAGACCAGGAGCCCAACATCAATTCCTCTTATTACAAAGAGAGTGAGTTATTTTTCTTAACATAAAAGAAAAAAGAAAAGGGTCTAATTATATTGGAATGAAATCCAATATATATATGTACACACACACACACACATGCATACAAAGGAAAAATTGTCTTATATTCATAACAATGTATGTTAATCTTCATAATAATTGTAGAAAATAATATATAAATAAAGTATGTACCGAAGTCCCAGATAAGGTTACCATGAATATAATATGACAACAAGAAAATGATTTTTCATTCGACCTGTGAATGCATGCAGTCCTTGCCTATTTTACTAATGGCTCTACAGGAACTAGATAGAGTTACACTCACCTATAGATACATCTATAGTTATATATAAATTTATTGTTTATATATGTATAGAATGCATAGTTAAGGGATTGGAAACTATATGATATTAAGAATAAAGTTTGTATAAACCATTATCAATACAATTGCTATTTGAGGAATATAATAGCATACATGTTCAATTAGCACGTTACTTTGTAGCTTCACAAGGTTTTATTATAATAAAGAATGCATTTTTACATTGTTCCAATTTCTTTATTAGCCTGCAATAGTAGTTTTCTAAGAAAGCTCCGTCAATGGTTTTTTATTTCTTCCAAGTTTCTTGCTATGAACATATTCGTATTTACAGTCTTATTTTATTTTAACCTTACTGTGCTTATATTTATATTTTTAAATATTTTTAAGAAACTTATCCTTTCATTAAATGTTTAGTTGTAGTTTCTTCTTACATTCCCAATAATGGTACCACTATAATATAGTAATATACATACACTTATATACATATGTTAGGTTGGGGGCCATTAGGGGAATTTTGAGGTCTAAAATGGGCCTCCTAAGAAAAATGTACAACAAAAATAAACTTTATAACAACCAATAAGATTCAAGATGATGATGTCAACCATGGGGGATGATTTACCATTTTTTAAATAAAAGGGTAAAAATATTAAAAAATAATAAAATAATAAAACTACTTTTTCAACTCGTATTTTCAACTTATCTCCCTAAATTTTTACTCAAATTTCGAGTGGGAGTACTTGTTGGATGCAAAATTTAATTCCTCATCCAAGGAGTAGCCATGTTACATAATTTTGATGAACCCTACTACATGAAAAATGAGAAATACATATAAAAATGTGTTTACAATCACATTTTTTATGTATTTCTCATTTTTCGTGTAATAGGACCGATCGAAAGTATGCAACATGGGTACTCCTTGGATGAGGAATTAAATTTCACATCCAACAAGTACTCCCACTCGAAATTTGAGTAAAAACTTTGGGAGATAAGTTGAAAATATGAGTTGAAAAAAGTAGTTTTTTCATTTTTCCCTCTAAAAGTTGATGATGTCATCAAATCTTATTTTATTTTTCCACTATTATTTTATAATTTCCTTAGGAGGCCCATTTAAGACCTCAAAATTCCCCTAATAAGTCTAGGGAATCCTCGTAATGGGGAATCTTGACAATCTTATGAGCCATAACCATCAACTTGCTCACGATTAAGCTGTCTAACCTGAAACATCCATATTGTTCCCTATAGGTCTACCCACTAACGTCTGCAAAACTCCCAAACCCCAACCTTAAAATTTCAAGAAATTTATAAATAAATATATTCGTTTTCCCTTTTTCCTCTATTATAGTTCTTATGGGAAATCTATTTAGAGCGTTACACTATTTCACACTTATTTTTGTGCCATAGGTTTTTCACAAACTCTTCTAGTATTTTCTAGATAAAAAAATCAATTCCTATACCTGCAATAAGAAGGTTAACCCAAAAAATTTTTCCATTTGAAGTCAAACTTTTTGGTTTCAACAATAAAATAAAGTCACTTAACATATTATAAATATTCTAGTAATTTGTTCACAAACATGCATATACTTATATAGGTTCCTTCCATAAAAAACTTAAAGGTTTTTATGCTCCTCCCAACCTTGAACCAATTTTCTATTAGTTCCCCTCTAGCTCCACCCTTAAATGTCAGGAAAATTATGTGGAAATCTAAAATAGGAATTTCCTGGAGCTCCACCCTTAATTGTCAGGAAAATTGTGTGGAATTATAAACCAGGAATTTCCTTAGGAACCCATTAGCCACGTCTTGTTAAATTCTTTGGGTTCAACCAATATTGTTAATTTCTTCATGGATAGTGTCTTTTTATCTCCCTAGTTCCTTATCACAGAAATCAAAACACAAAATCTTTCTCAATTCACATATATTGTTAGTCTTATATACTTTATTTTCATATTTTATGTTTTCCTCTAGAACCCATTAGCAACGTCCTGCTAAATTCTCTGGGTTCAAAAAATATTGGTAATTTCTTCAGAGATAGTGTTTTTTATCTCCCATAGTTCCTTATCACAGAAACCACAACATAACATCTTTCTCAATTCACATCTATTTTTATTCTTCTATACTTTATTTTCATATTTTATCTTTTTCCTTTCTTCTGCCTTGTGAAAAATATATCAAGAGTAAAATAATCCCTCCCAGAAGGATTCATTTTTGTTTTTGGATTTTATAGGCATAACCGATTTTCCAATAGCTCTTCATGATAGTTAAGGATTAGTTTCTCATCTTAACCTTCAAGACATTTTGAGAAGATTTCTCTTCCCGATAGTTAAGGATTAATCTCTCATGTTAACCTTTAAGAAATTTTGAGAGGATTGATTGATATATAAAAATAATTTCTTGTTTTCATTTTTTTAAAACTAATAATTATGCTAGTGTTTTTCATCACATGCCTTTTACTTTTTTTTCCCGATAAAATATATATAAAAAGTATCATGGTAAATTTTCTAGAGACATTACAAAATATTTGAATGGTCTTAGATTTAAATCACTATTTTTATATGATCAATATGAAAATTGGAAAAATTAATAGGTCTCCGATTAGAATAGTAGAAGAAAATAGTTTGAGATTGACCAAATTGAAGACAATTTGCAATTGGATACATTTATATTATTCAAACCTCCTATCATTCAACATTGTTACATTGCAACTTTGCATTCAAAACTTTTATTTCAAATTTTTTTATCATTCAAGTTATTAACAATCTCTATCATCTCAACAAATTGAGGTAAATAAGAAAATTTAAAATTAAAATGACGAGATTAATCTTTTAGGCATATTCAACATATTTAAAATGATCAGAATAAATAGATGTTCAACAAATTTTCTGTAAATGCACATAGTTGAAACCAATCGAATTCCATTTTAACCTTTGATCAATCAACTAGTGAGAGAGATCAAATTTCTTGAGGTGAAAAACTTTCCTCATATTTTATGTAATATTCCGCTTTTTGGTATCACATATGACAAGGCTAGGATGGACTTCCAGAGTTAGGAGCAGACCAGTCAAAGGTATAGGTTGGTGTCATCAGTGGGCCCAAGGGATTTTTGGAGGAGTTTTGAAGAGCTTCTATGAGGTCGGGTGGCATTTTCTTGATATATTCCATCATCTGAGTAGTTTTCCTTTTGTTTCACTACATTCTGACAAATTTCAGAAAATTCTCTACTTCAGCCGTAGCCCAAGGATAGAAACTCTCGAGTGATTTGTTGAGTGTTGGACGAAAACCCAACTCTCTTTGAGGGAATTCATTCAAAAGTTTCATAGAGCTTCAGAGATATTGGGTTGAGGATCACTCAGATCTTCAACGGGTACTTCAGTGGATTCAGTTGTAGCTGTTTCCGGAGGCAGAATGCAGTAGTTCAATTTTGAAGGCTAGCATAGTACAACAGTTCATATTGATGGCTATTTCTCCATCTCAGCTCTTTTTGGGTCAAATGTATTTGTAATCCCATTTGTTATCTAAAATAAAAATGCTGAGATTCTTCCTATTTGATGTGTTGATGGATTACAGTGCTTATGCGTTTTATTTTACATGGAAATATTTTGTTTATTAATTCAGTAATTTTATGGTAAAATGTTGGGTTAGTGTGATTTCTGAAAAAATAGTTAAATATCCCATTTGGGGATATTATAGTTGTATCAGAGTTGTGAATCTTTCCAGCCTGAGGGTTTACTGCAGAAAATTCTCCAGTGGCGAAGTGAAAACCATTTGTTGGATTGCCAAGAGGAGGATTGAACCAATTCGTTCTTTTTTGGCATTAGTTCAAATTTCTATTCAGGGATTTTTTCCAAGTTTTGGAAGGAAATTGGAGAGGGGGGGGGGGATTATTTTTGTAGGTTGAATGGTTCAAAAAATTCTGAGATTCTGGGCTTTGTTCCATGGATAGAGTTTTAGCGCATAAACTAGTCGGATGTGCAACAATGATTAAGTGCACAATGCAAAATTCATGGAGTCGAGCCTATGGGCACACACGATGCCGAGCCACCAAAATATCTCTTTCTACGACTAAGTCAAACATGGTTGACGTCCTTTTATGAATGTGCCTACCGTGCATGCCACGTGTTCCATGTGGAAGGATTGATCAGGGCATCGAGTTAGTTTTGTTGCGGTGGGTTTGTGGAACGAAGGGCCAAGTCTTAGGATCTAAACTGAGTAAATATATGAATAATTGAAAAACTACGAAATTTAATGAGTGGTGTGGAATTACATAAGACCCTTGATTCAAGCTAACCACAATAGTTTGAGCGAATTCAAGTGGGAGATGTCAGTCAAGCTGTTGAAGTGTGGACGTCAACGTGGATGAGTGCAATCCACCAATCTAAATTCAGAGAAGAAATAGCGTAAAGGTGGTCAAGAAGCATGCAAAACAACCCCAAATCATATCAGAAGCAGAAAATTCAATTCTCTGACGCCGGAAATGAATGTACGCAATGGTCAATGATTCTTCCAAGCTATAATAATTCACGCTGGGGAAAAGAAATATGGGGACAGTGCTGCAACCACCTATGAGTGTAAGGAGTTGAACGTAATTGCATCCTTTCATACCAGTTGTGTAGTATGACTCGGGTCATGGTGTGACTGTAACACTATAGCAGGGCTAAACTCTATATCCATGAAATAGGACGAAATTACCTTATCAAGACTATGAACATAGCATCAGAGCATCATGTCTGAGCAAAATATTATTATTCATTTAGAGGAATCAAATTCTATGTTGTGGAACTTGTATGTTGAAGGACTGGTGTCACCTACAACATATTGGAACTCCTTTACAACTAGAGCAGAGATTTCACTCATTTCCCAAGATTTGCTATTCCTTGGAGGTGGATTTCTTATCAGTCTAGGGGATCAACTTCTCTAGGAGGTCGAATGTATCAAACTGAACATCCTGGGGTTGTAGCAGAATTTTAATGAAAAGAAACAAAGATTGATTTCATAAAGTATCTTGTAGCAAAGGTGTGCGAGAGGTTGTCGACCATTCTGAGGAAAATTGTTACACAATTTTTTTGGTCATCTAACCTATCATTATTAGATGAACCCAAGTACACCATGTAAGACCAATTTTACCCTAAGTAAAATTGCTTTCACCATATAAAATAACTCATTTGGTCATATTTAACTCAAAACAAGGAAATTAATTAAATAAATCCTCATTTATTTAATTATTTCCTAAGAACAAGTTATTTAAATCACTATTTAAATAATATTCTTAGTTAAATTTGACTAAATCATCCATAAACAATTAAATAAACCATTATTTATTTAATTATATTCCCGTCATTCCCCTAAAATGATAAATAAATCATTTATTTATTTATTATTTATAAATAAAGGAATTGACCCAAGTCAAGAATCCTTTTCCCTCCAACAAATATAATAAAATATTCCTAAAAGGTGCTTCTAGAATTCGATTAATAATATTTTATTCATGCACCGAATTCTAGACCGCCCCAATATTTTGTTATAAATAGGGGGGTTTTCCCCATTCATTAGTCACCTTCATTGCATTAGATCACTCTGGATCTACTCTTGGTCACCATTTTCCATTGTGTTTTGTGAAATCCTATTGAGTTCTATGTTTGTTTTTCTACACCCATAAGAGAGAGAAATGTTAGATCTGAAACACTGAGGACTTTCAAGAACCCATCCCACTGAGGAGAACCGGAAGACACCTTTCTTGTTTTCCTTCCTTCGTGTGCTCCCATTTTGAATATAATACAAATCATTCTTTTTTTAAATACTTTTGTTTTGTTCTGTTCACTGATGCAATGACATAACATATTTTATATCAAGCACGTATTTTCGCAGATTGATTCGAATTTATGCAAAGAAACTTAGCAGAGCTTCACCATAATTTATGCTAGGTTGCTGAGAGTGTAATAAAGGATCCATACTTAAAGATTCACACTAACAAAAATGCCACTATATCTATACCAGGTTTCTTTATCAGGCCCATTATGATGCATTCGCCTTTATTATATTGATTATGATAGCTTCCATATTGTTGTAATTTAGGTTAGCTATACATGGAATTTTCTGAATATAATGTGCTATCAAAATTTCTGGCCTATCACAAAAAAAAACTACACCCGCATCACTATAAAAACTCAGAGAAACGGTGATCGCATCATTGGTTGAACCATGGGGGGATTCCTAAATAGCTTGAGAAGAATAAAAACGGAAGCTGGTTCCTTGAACAACCATTCATTAGAAGACCAGAAAACAAAATTGAATAGAAAACCCTTTTCAAGAGGAATTTACGCCATCCTTCAAAAAAAAAGCCAAAAGAGTTGCATGAAGAATTGGGGATTAGTCACAAAATTCTTGGACTTGTAAGAGATTTGAAACACATGAATATGACATGGAGAGTTATGTCCAAACTTGATGAGCTTAATGAACTGTTGTCCAAAATAAGCCAAGTAGAAGGGAAAAAACTAATTTGGCCTCCAAAACCTGTTATGCTTGCTCTTATACAACCCAAATTCTTGGAGGAACCTTGTGAGGGGGTCAGACTTCTAGTTGCATAATGCCTTAGTAATATTATGGAGTTGACTGCATCTATATCTCCATAAAATGATGATGTTATGAGGAGGATTATGATATTGATATTAGAGACTTTTAAGGATTTGGACAATAGTGCAACCTCTACCTTTGGGAAGAAGCTAGAGGTTTTAAGAAGTTTGGCCACATTCATAACCTATGAAATCATGTTTGATCTTGAGTGTGATGACTTGATTTTAAAAATGTTCCAATTCTTCTTCAACATTAGGAGACATCATCCTGACACCGCCATAGCACACATACAATCCATCCTATCGTCATGTATGAGAAACCATGAGGCCATTTTTCGGGAGTTGCAAACTAGGCTGCTGAGAATTTGGAGGAGAGAGAAGTTGGTCTCACCTACTGCTTATGAGCTAGCCCAAGGGTTGGTTGAGCATAACATTAGGCTATTCAGGAGACAGTTGACCAGGGAGGAGTTGCTCCTGTTTGGTGGATCAGGTAGAAGAAATGAGTTGAGGAGGAAGGGACTTTGCTTCATCTGCAAAGGACCTTGGGGGCCTGATCACTCATGCTTGAGTGATGTAGATGATGTGGCAGGGGCAGAACAGAAGGACATTCCTTCTATATGCCAGGATGAGCACTCTTCTTCAGATGAGTCCATGGGATCATATGAGGGTGCTTCTGGGGAGCGAAATTAGTCTTGCAAAGTTGGTGATAGTAGACCGGAGTTGTATTCCAGTATGTAGGGTGAGAAGTTAGGGGACTCTATGTGAGATACTTGGGTGATGAGTCACTTGTGAAGATTTATCCAGAGTAGCATATGATGGAGCATGAGTCATCCATTGAGGAGGAGCAGTAAGATGCACAAACATCAGGTCTGGTGATAGTAGTTGCAGATACTCATCCTAATGAGATGTTGGAGGTTGATGGGATAATTCTGTAGGAGGCCAGTATACAACATGATCATGAAATTCCTGATCAGGAAAGGGATGAGGTGTTGGATATGGTGGAGCATCCATCTTTGGGCTGATAGATGGATGAGGTGTAGATAGATCCACATGCAGTCAACAGAGCTGCAGTACTTTCAGAGAGTAGCACTCTCTAGGAGTACATCGATGGGGCCTGCAGCATATCTTTCCCACTTTGTCCCATTATAGAGAGAGGGACCTTCCTCTACATGCATATCTCATCGGAAGACGGGATAGAGCAACGTGAGTTGATTACGAGCAAGCGACAACACTCCGAGCATGTTCCGCATGCAGTTGTAACTACATTGGATCTTTCTCCTAGGATAGATTGGCAAGAGATCATGAGTGGGTACCCTTTTGATGGTATGATATTCTTTGTAGGGAGCATAGTGGAGTAGGGGCCCTTAGACATGGAAAATGCTATAAATTCTAGCTGGCAATGGGGCACAGGTCGTCATTTCTTCAACACTTCATCCCAATTTCAGGAGTGCAGGGTCATCGCGGGATTGATTCAGGACTTGGATTGGAGAGAGGTGATGAGTAGGTACACATTAGATGGGTTAGCTTATACAGTTAGAGGCACAACACAATAGGAGCCAGGGAGCATTGATGCTTGTTGACAGACTTCACTTCATGGGGCATCAGTTATAGACAGAGGCAATGTGCAGTCTAAGGCATGGGACTTGGGCAATGATTGGCCATGGTGGCGTTGGGATCCAAAAGGATTTTTTGATGACAGGTACAGTGAAAGATCAGTTTTAGATCCCAACATTGAGGGGTCTATTCCGAGTGGCTTGACACAGGTGCATAACAGTACCCAGGGGTTTGTATGGGATCTGGGCATTGGGTCTCCGATGCATCGAGCCAAAATGGTGGCCCACATATTTGGATTTCTTGAGGGAAAACAATCTCGGGGCAGAAGTTCTGTAATATTCCCTTCTTTGGTGTCACCTATGACACGAATAGGATAGACTTCTAGAGTTAGGAGCAAACCGGTCACAGGTACAGGTTGGTGTCATAAGCAGGCCCAAGGGTCTTTTGGAGGCGTTTTGAGGATATTTTATGATTTTGGGTGGAATTTGCTTGATTTATTCCATCATCTGAGAAGTTTCCCTTTCATTCCGGTGCATTATGAAAAATTTCAAAAAACTTAATTATTTGTGGGCTTCACTCAGCTGATTACGCTCAAGGTGGCATTCGGGGAGGAATACATGATAGAACACATTATTTTAATATCTCATTGGAATCGGGACGAGGATACCTACATAACGGGATGACTGGACATGAGTTACAGTGACCGAAGGAGACGTGGTATCCAATTTACTCTTTTTTGCATTAAAAAGGAATATTTTAATAAAAGGGAAAAGTGCTCCATGTATAAAATAATAATAAAATAAAGCTCTATAAGGATCCAGGGAACCTATAAAAGAAAAGGAGGAGGTCATTCAGGGACATCTTTGGAGTAGATCATTTTCTTATGTATGAGAGGTTTGAGAACGTGGTTCTCTACTTTAGCTGTAGCCTGAGGACGGAAACCCTCGGGTGATTTGTTGAGTGTTGGATGTAAACCCAACTCTCTTTGAGGGGACTTCATTCATAAGTTTCACAGATCTTCAAATATATTGGAGTGAGGATCATTCAGATCTTCAATGGGTACTTCAGTGGATTCAGTGGTAGCTATTGCCGAAGGGACAATGCAGCAGTTCAATTTTGGAGGCCAACGCAATGCAACAATTCAACCCTAGTTATTATCGATAATAGTAGAGGCCAACGTAGTGCAATAGTTCAACCCCAATTATTATCTATAATAGAAATGCTGAGATTCGTCCTATTTGATGTGTTGATAGATGCATTGCTTATGTGTTTTATTTTACAAGGAAATATTATGTTTATTAATTCAGTAATTTTATGGTAAAATGTTGGGTTAGTGTGATTTCTGAAAAATTAGCAAAACATCCCATTTGAGGATATTACATTTTAAACTAAAAAAAATTCACCTTTAAAGATTCGATCTCTAAAAACTAGATAAATTTGAGATTAAAGTGACTCTAAACTAATTTATAATAAAACTTAAAATTAAAATGAGTAAAAAATAAATAAATTAATATAATATAATTTAAATTTTGAAAATAAATATTACATATAATGAGATTTCAAATAAAATACAAAATTTGCTAACTAAAGTTTGGTTTAACCGTGAAGAGTGTGTTGTTAAGACACTCGTGATGAAAAGGTCACCTGTTCCAATCTCGCTAAAGGAAAAAAAAAATATCTAACCATAATAAGAGTTAGTGTGGCCTGAAATCGAGTGTTATATAAAAACCCAAACTACCAAACAAAATAATACACAATTTGAAAACATAATGAAAATTAAATTGATCACCCAAAATAAGCATATTTTAAAAATCAATTTTAAAATTTTAATTAAAAAAAATAAATACAATAACATTATTTTATTTTTTCATTTAACATTTTATTTTATTCTCTTTTGAGAAGACATCCCACTTTTCTCTTTGATGGCCCTTGTTTTTCATTAATTTTATTATACACGTAAATTTTTTATTAGATAAAACTTTATTTGCCTATTCTCATAAAAATAAAAATTATTTATCTTTTTCTAAAAGTTAAAAATATTTTTTGATTGTCTTTTGTGAAATCATTCCACTTTTCTGTTTGATGGTCCTTGTTTTTAATTAATTTTATTATACATGTAAATTTTTTATTAGATAAAGATTTATTTTCTTATTATAAAAAAAAATATTTATCTCTTTCTTAAAAAAATATTTCTCTTTCTTAAAGTTAAATATATTTTGTCAAATCATATGAGAATTATTGCTATGAAATTCTTATGGAAGTCTGTTTTATCTTTTAAAGTTTTTTATTAAAATAATTAAAAAACATATAAATGATTTAAACTATGAAATTTGATCTAGCTTTTTGTTTTAAATTTCTTATTCATCACATTATATCTACTAGATATAAAAAATAAATCCATTCTAAGATATTTAATATTTTAAATGAGTTTAAACATAAAAATTAATTATTACTTACTAATTAAATGATTAGTAAATTGTTAATTTTTAAATATCATAAAAATGATTTAAATTATAAGTGTGTTTATGTATTATTTATATATATATATATATATATATATATATATATATATATATAAACAAGATTATTAACTATAAAGATTTATTTTCATTTTATGATGCCCTTTTAATATGTAGATAGGCTCTGTTGCAATATCATGGCTTGTCAATACCACATGCCGAAAAAACAATCTCTTTTCAAATGAAACGTGTAGAAAAAAAGACATAACTACTTTGAAGATAAATATCAATCTATAATTGTATATACTGTAAGAGTTAACGCAATGTAAAACTAAAATCACATACATAACAATTAAACAATGAAGACAAGAATTAATGTGGTTCACCCAACCAATCTGGGTTACATCCACCAAATAGAGGTACTGGCAATCTTATTACTCAACAGGTGATTACAAAAACAGATTGCACATCTGTACTTCTTCTTCCTCACACCTCACATCTCATATGTTTTTCCTCTACAGGCTTATACTTTATAGAAGAGAGAAGAAACTGAATAATTCTATCACACAAAAATAGGATAGAATATATCCTCATCAGGATTTAATGCAATTGGTTTAGTAACAAACCCTATTGTTGGCATATCCATGAGAGTTTTAGCCAAATTAATATAGAAAAAAATCTCAACAATCTCCACCTTGACAACAATTAGCCTGATACCTTGTTCTTGTTTTATTTTCATTTTCTCTGCAAGCTAAGAGAAGCCCGACGCCATCATAGCTTCTCTAATAAAGCTGGTTTCGTGAACATGTCTGTAAAGTTTTCCTTTGTATGCACTTTTTCAAGAGAGACTCCTCGTTCAGTGATAACTTGTCTTACAAAATGGTACTTTATAGGTATATGATTTGATTTACTATGATAGGTCAGATTTTTAGCCAAATGAATTTCACTTTGACTATCACAAAATAACTTTATGTTGTCTTGTAGCATACCAAACTCACCAAACAAACCTTTCAACCAAATCGCTTCTTTGCAAGCATGTGAAGCAACTATGTATTCTGCTTCTGTAGTGGATAAAGCAACAATATTTTGTAGCTCTGACATCCAGCTAATAGCTCCACCTGCAAAAGTAAAGACATATCCTGAAGTTGACCTTCTCTTATCCAAATCACCTACAAAATTGAAATCAACATATCCGCAAACAAATTCACTACTTCTGTCATAAGTGATACAATAATCACTTGTGCCTCTCACATACCGAAGCACCCATTTCACTGCTGCCCAGTGTTCTTTCCCTGGATTTTCCATATACCTACTCACAACCCCAAATGCATGTGAAATATCTGGTCGTGTACAAACCATGTCATACATCAAAGTTCCTACTACATTAACATAATGTATTCGAGACATATATTCCTTTTCTTCATTTGTATTAGAAAATAGAATTGAAGAAAGATTAAAATGGGACGCTAAAGGGACTGAAACTGGCTTCACATTTTTCATACCAAACCTTAAGAGTATTTTCTCAATATACTTCTCTTGTGATAACCACATCTTACCATTGCTCCTGTCTCTGAAAATCTCCATGCCCAAAATCTGTCTTGCTGCTCCTAGATCTTTCATATCAAACATCCTAGCCATCTGAGCCTTTAACCTGTTGATCTCAGTTATGCTTTTTCTTGCTAAAATCATATCGTCAACATGCAACACTAAGATAATGAATATGCCATTACTTAATTTATTAAAGTAAACACAATGATCATATTCACTTCTTATATAATTTTGGCTCATCCTGAAATAATCAAATTTCTTGTAGCATTGTCGAGGTGACTGCTTCTAACCATACAATGATTTTTTGAGCCTACAGACAGATTTCTTGTTGCGATTTTGAACAAACCCTTCAGGTTGTTCCATATAAATATCTTCATCTAAATCTCCATGTAAGAATGCAATCTTAACATCTAGTTGTTGTAATTCTAAATCAAATAAAGCAACTAATGCTAAGACAATCCGAATTGAAACAATTTTAACAGTTGGTGAAAATATCTCATGGAAGTCAATACCTGCTTTATGAGAAAAACCTTTCACAACCAGCCTCGCTTTGTACTTGTTTTCTTTATCATCAACACCCCTTTTCAATTTGTAAACCTATTTACATCCTACAGTTTTTCTGTCATTGGAAAGTTCTACGGGGTCCCATGTGGCATTCTTGTCTAATGCCATCATCTCATCCTTCATAGCTTCTTTCCACTTATCAATGTTAGAACCTTCTACATCTTCGTGATAGCATAAAGGTTCATCATCATTAGCGATTAAAGTAACTGAAGCAACATAATCATCATACCTTTTAGGAGGATGTCTGATTCTCATGGACCTTCTTAAAGATGTTTCTGGTTCTTCCACAATTTGCAGATTATTATCTGTAGGAAATTATTCATGATCTGCATCTAAAACTTGTTCATCTTTACTATCATCAGTATTTTAACTGGTTTCAAACTGAATATGTTGAAACTTAGGTACATTTTCCTTTTTCAATTTATTATCTACATCTAGATTATCAAGGGAAGATTCATTGAATTTAACATCTCTGTTAATGATGATCTTGTGAGTTGTAGGATCCCACAATCTGTATCCCTTAATCCCATCACCATATCCAACAAAGATATATATTTTTGATTTAGGATCTAATTTAGAATGCTGATGTTTCGGGATTAGAGCATATGCATCACAACCAAAAAATTTCGGTTTAGAATAATCACAAGCATGACCCTTCCATAACTCTTGAGGAATTTTTCATCCTATTTTAGTTGATGGTGATCGATTTATCAAATAGCAAGCCATAAATACTGCTTCTATCCATAATTCCTTCTACAAATTTGCATTACTGAGCATACTTCTTACTCTTTCTAAGAGAGTCTTGTTCATGCATTCAACAACTCCATTTTGCTAAGGAGTATAAGCAGTAGTTCTATGTCTTTCGATCCTAGCTTCCTTGCAATAATTATCAAATTCTTTTGAAGTAAACTCACCACCATTGTCAGTTCTTAAACATTTAATGGTTCTTCCAGTGATGTTTTCAACTCATTAGGCAAATTTTGAAGTCTAAAATGGTCCTTCTAAGGAAATAATAAAATAAGAGCTAAATCAATAAAATAATATTTATCAATTTTCAATTCACTTTTTGCACTACAATCAATGTAACCATGGTTAAATTCAATTCAAAAGTTGTACCAAAATAAAATTAATAAAAAAATTGTATTTATATGACTATAAATAATAATGAGTTTTTCAAGAAAAAGTCATTATCATTGAACAACTAATGCATTTGTCCTTTGTACTTAAATAACTTAAAATAAACTATAAATATAAATTCATAAATTATTAATTATATAATATGTTATTAATTAAAATTTATATTATTTAAATTGTATAATAATATGTAATTAATGTACTATATAAAAACAATATAATAAATGTAATATATTATTTTATATATGATTTTTTTTCAAAAAATGTGAAATGACATTTATTATGAGTACTTTACTTTGACTTTAAAAGTACTTAGAGCATTACCATGGTTAACCATGAATATAATATAATAAATGTAATATATTATTTTATGTATGAATTTTATTCAAAAAATGTGAAATGACATTTATTATGATTACTTTACTTTGACTTTAAAATTACTTAGAGCACTACCATGGTTAACCATGAGTTTTTATCCACCATTGAGAATGTGACAAGTACCTTTAACTTAAGCAATGCCACCTCAACAATTAGGGATGATGCCATCCCATAAAATATGATTGGTTCTCATAAAGTGAATTTTGATTGTACATTTTCCTTAGGAGGCCCATTTTAGACCCCAAAATTCCCCTAATGAATGCTCTAAACTGCTTGAAAACTATGAATACATCAGACTTTCTTTTTAATATGTAGACCCATAATTTTCTAGAGAAATCATCTATAAAAGATACAAAATATGATGATCCTCCATATGAAGTTGTAGGAGATGGACCCCAAACATCATAATGGATATAATCAAGGATTCCCTTACTAGTATGTTTTCCAGTTTTAAATTTATGCTTGCCTTGTTTCCCATATATACAATGTTTTCAGAAATCTAACTTAAAAGATTTTAAACTAGGAAGTAACATACAATCATATTAAAATTTTAATCCTTTTTTTCTCATAAGGCCTAACCGTTGATGCCATAGTCGAATAGAATCATTGTCGTTTTCAGATACAGTAAAAGCATGATCTGACTCTGTTCTTCCTTCTAACTAAAAAAGATTTCCAACCTTATTTTATTTCATTACTAATAGGATTCCTTTTTAATTTTTCATTACTACACATTGAATAAAAGTTTTATATCCATTTGTGTCTAACACTCCTAGAGAAATAAGATTTTTCCTGAGTTCAGGCACATGTCTTACATCAGTTAAGATTTTGTTTGTCCCATCAAACACTTTAATCTGGATGCTTCCAATTCGCACAACATTACATGAGACATTATTGCCCATGTAAAATACTCCATAATTAATTGAATTATAAGATTTAAACCACTCTTTATGAATGCACATGTGATTGGATGCACCAGAATCTAATAGCGAATGTTGATCATGATTTAAAAAATTAACTGATAGAACTTCATCACTTATACCTGAACTGGATGCCGAACCTGAACTTGTATCTGTCATGTTTGCCTCTTTATTTTCTGTTGAAGAGTCTCCTTTGGATGTTTTTTGTCTCTTCCAACAGTCCTTCTTCAAATGTTCCGATTTTCCGCAAAACCAACATTTTAGCTTACTCTTCCTCCCTTTCGATTTTGATCGAGAGTTGTTTTTCTGACTGAAGCATTTTTCTTTAGATCGACCTCTAACCATCATTTCTTCTGATGTAGAGGTTTCTAAATTTGACCTTTTTTTGGTTTCTTTAGATAGCAAAGCTCCAACAACATCATCAAATTCAAGGGTTTCTGATGAACTAAGACTTATAGAAGTAATAAAATGACAATGACTCAGGCAATGAGCATAATAAAGTTACAGCTTTATCTTCTGAATCAAATTTTACTTGTATGCTATCTAGCCGCACCAAGAGAGTATTAAAGGTATTCAAATGATCAGTTATTGATGTACCTTCCTTCATGCGCAAGCTGTACAAATTTCTTTTTCGAAGAATCCTGTTGGTTAAGGATTTATTCATGTACATTTTTTCTAACTTTGTCCATAAACCAACAGCTATTTTTTTGACACGATGTTAAATAAAACATCATTTTCCAAACACAATCGTATGTTTCTCAGTGCTCTGTCATCGATGTCACTCCATTCGTCATCTGTCATGGCGAAATTTTGTTTGGATTTTCCCAAAAGTGCCTTCGCCACACCTTGTTGTACAAGTAAATTGTGCATCTTGACTTTCTAGATTTTGAAGTTATTTTTCCCATTAAACTTCTCGATCTCAAATTGAGCACTTTTAGTTTTTGACAATTTTAACTTCTTCTCTATGGATTCTTAATTGTCTTTTAAATAAAAAGAGCATGAAAAAACATTCAAAAAATTTTAATTGCCTTAAAAATAAAACAAAGGGCATACACTATCATATGGAGTTAGCACGACTTTGATCTTCTCTCCGATAGAACAGCAAATTTTCCTGACAACCTTGCTTTAAGACCCTATTCCAATAATATGTTGACTACCACAACACCCTCATTTAAAACAAAGCATACCATTTGTACCAATAAAGAAAAAAATATTTTTAAGCCCTTCCCAAAAAGACTCAACATTCAATACCAAATTGTTGCATAAGTATTCAATAGTGGCAATCTTCTCATGATTACAACAGCAATCTCACTCAGATGTCGATCTGATCTTTTCAACTCTCCACTGGCAAACAAATTAGACCTAGCCTCTCGGCCTTCCCTGGAAGAATTTTATCCCCTGCAATCTTTGAAAAACTCCGTATACGCGCTCCAGCTAATGCACTTATGGTGCTATGAAATCCTCATGTCACGCAGGCTCAAGAAAGTTTGAGCACTTTCTTTACGTCCGGGATATCCCAACGAGAAATGTTGGACTCTCTTTCATTGTATCTACGGATTTTGAACTGTATGCAATCCACGTTGATCCATGCCCGGTCAACGACTTTTGAATTGTATGCTCCTGCTCACGGGTATGCAATCCACGCAGATGGTCTCTGCTCTTGCACGTTAATACAGGCCCGGTCAACGACCACGCTGATCAATAGAAAACATAGATCAACATGACAGCTCACAACTTTGAACTCGGCTTCTACAATCGTCCCTGATAGACTCGGCCCTCACAGTCTCATGGTAGCCATATCACAGCTCTTGGACACAACCATATCACAGATCTCGGCAGCTTGGCAACTTACAGTGCTCCTCCGATACCAACTCCCTGTTGCACTAAGCAGACCCTACCTCACGGCCTCATAGTCGCATGTAGCAAAACCGGTTTCATCCACCGCAGCCATGTAAATCAATAGTAGCTCTGCAATTTCCCACCACAAACTCTTCTTATACTTCAGTGGTTTGTCTTCAGGATACCACGTCAATTGAACAAGCTTTGATACCAATTGTAAGAGTTAATGCAGCGGAAAAGTAAAATCACATACACAATAATTAAACAATGAATACAAGAATTAACGTGGTTCACCCAACCAATCTGGGCTACATCCACCAAATAGAGGTACCGGAAATCTTATTACTCAACAGGAGATTACAACAGCAGATTGCACATCTGCACTACTTCTTCTTCACACCTCACATCTCATATGTTTTGCCTCTATAGGCTTACAATTTATAGAAGAGAGAAGAAACTGAATAATTAATTCTATCACACCAAAATAGGATAGAATATCTCCTCATCAGGATTTAATGCAATCAGTTTAGCAAAAAATCCTATTGTTGGCATATCCATGAGATTTTTAGCCAAATTAATATAAAAAAAAAATCTCAACATATGCTACCAAAAATATTATAGAATATTTTGTGTGGTGAAATTCTTAGCATCCACTTAATAATTATTGATAATTAAATTATAATTGTGTAAATCTTAGTAAAAGTTTAATTACTCTAATATTAATAAAGTTCCCTCACCACTCACTAATAACTTTAATAAATTTTATAGTAAAAGAAAATTATTATGACTATAGATATGTCTATTTTGGAATAGGGTTTAACAATTTTTTTGGTTTTTTTTAATTAAATCTATTAACTAAACAAAAAATGATATTAACAAGTGTCACATAAAATAAAATGTTAATTTTTAGATATATGATATTGATAAGCCCTAATATTAACCCATAATATTATAACAAAACTTATTTACTTATTAATAATAAATAGAAACAAATTACATGTTCTATATATAATAAAAATATAACATAATAGATATTTACGGCCACTCATATATTTATATGAAAAATCTGCTGATGGGTCCCTCTTAACATTCATGACCACTAAAGTTTTCAGATTTGTGGGGTTCTTCTTGGGTCTATCTTTTAGAGTTTTTGGAGGTATGGTCTATGTCCATCCAGTGGGGCTTATCCCGACACATTTTCAAGGTATGGTCTTACCAAAATCGATTTAAGCATATTAGACTTAAATATGAAGAGAATCTAAGAATATTAGACTTAAATATGAAGAGACTATATTTGTAGCATATTTGAGAAGAACCCAAAAAATGGAGATCCATGTACTCTGACCATTAAAAATAAATGTTCTGTAATGTTTTTTTAACTTTTCTCTATATATTGAATAAGACTAGGGGAGAGTTATCTAATGTTGTGCAGGGACGAGTAATTATTATAGTACTGGTCCCATCAACCCACAAAAAATTGATATATATGCAACCAATAATTAAACATAAGAAATAACTTGAAGTTCAAATATATATTAAACTATGTTAAAAAATTCCCAAGTCATTGAATGGGCCCACAAGTTTCCATAAATAACTCACAATTGTTCATAAATATTTTAATAAGTATCAAGATTACAAATCCTATCATGTCAACTAGAAAACTCATAAAACCATTTTTCCTTCCAATATGGTCAAGTTAATAAGTACCAAAAGCCAATCACTTCAGCCCATCTGATCAACCCTGATGCTGTGTATGAGAAGTGAATATCAATACCTGCACATAATAAAAATAAATGTATGTCAGCCATAACTACTGTGTTATTCAACATCTAAACCCATTGTGTTCAATAAATGACACCCACCCAATAACAACATTTAAACCCACTGTGTACAATAAATGACACCCACCCAATAATATGAATAAATGATTTCCCATCAAAACAGATCAAAGCACATGGATCAACCAAAAAAAATTATCAACCATTAGATCACATCAAATTCAATCGTGATCACACATGCAAAATGAAGCCATTGCAATCCACTTCCATCATTGTCACCAATAAAATTCAACTGCAAAAAACTATAAAAGAAGTCCAACCACCGCTAAAGTTACATGTTTCAGTTTCAAACTATTCACGAGCCTTGGAGACAAACCAACATAGAACACAACCAGCCATGGAGACAACCCAGACAGAACACACCCCAAAACAGAACATAGTATATTCAAGTTAGTTTTCTCAATTATAGCACATTTTTCTTACAATTTTATTTTAATTTTTAAGTCTTTATTTCAGCTTTCTTACAATTATATTTTCATTTCTGAGTCTTTATTTCAGTTTTCTTAAAATTTTAATTTTCATGAAATTGTATATTTTTTTTCTATTATTCTTTGAACACAGATTCATCCCAATGGGAGATTGAATTGAAAACAATTTTCTCAAAACAGAATTTCAAACAATCTCTACAAGGGCTTAATAGTATAGTTGAACACAGATTCATCCCAATGGGAGATTGAACCCAAAACAATTTCCCCAAAATAGAACTGCAAACAATCTCTACAAGAGGTTAATAGTATAGTTGAACACAGATTCATCCCAATGGGAGATTGAACTCAAAACAATTTCCCCAAAACAGAATTGCAAAAAATCTCTACAAGAGGTTAATAGTATAGTTGAACACAGATTCATCCCAATGGGAGATTGAACTCAAAACAATTTCCCCAAAACATAATTGCCAACAATATCTACAAGAGGTTAATAGTATAGTTGAACATAAATTCATCCAATGGGAGATTGAACTCAAAACAATTTCCCCAAAACAGAATTGCAAACAATCTCTACAAGAGATTAATATTATAGTTGAACACAGATTCATCCCAATGGGAGATTGAACTCAACAATTTACCCAAAACAGAATTGCAAGCAATCTCTACAAGAGGTTAACAATATGAGATGGGAACAATATTTTATTTTAAAAGAATTGCATTCTTAAAATGACATAACCAAATACCTTCATTTTAAACCTATGACACCAAAAAACAAAATATAGACATTTAAAACAAACCTTGCTTATTACATAATCCTAAGGTTGAGTGCATTTTAAACCTATGACACCACAAAACAAAATATATACATTTGAAACAAACCTTTCTTATTACATAATCCTAAGGTTGAGGTGCGTAGCTTGCATACTGCATATGCCTTAAGGTGTATAGGACTAGTTCCTCTTACATATTCTTAAAGTTGAGGCATATAAAGGGAGGTTCCTTGTTTTTTATTAAAGAAAAGGTTAAGCTAGATAAAGTTGGGAGGATGTGGTCTAAAGGTTTAGGTGGAGAGGTTTGATCCTCTCGTACCTATTTTAATTAGTTTAATTTTGAGCAGAACAATATATGTTGAAAACTTCTTTAAACAAAATTTGTTCAATGAAATAAAAAATTAGATATCCTAAAATTAAAACCTTAACCTGAAATTAAACTTCATAGAAAATGGGTTCTCTAAAATGTAATTCGATAGCAAAATTTAGAGACCAGTTCCTCCCTATGCAAACATTACATATTCCTCTATAGTCGAGGCACATTCAGTCCGGTTCCTCTTTCCTACTATTTCTTGGACAAGAATGCCAGATACAACACACAACCCATCTTTCCTTAATATGTGACAGTGTGAAGGCTATAAATAGGTGATAAATGAGTCAAACTTGTTTTTATTCCATCAAAATCAGTCTTCCTAAAAAAAAACAATTTATAGGAAAATTAGTCTTCCAATGCGAGATTGAACTCAACAATTTGCCCAAAACAGAATTGCAAACAATGTCTAAAAGTGGTTAATAGTATAGTTGAACACAGATTCATCAGAATGGGAGATTGAACTCAAAATAATTTCCTAAAAAAAGAATTACAAACAATCTCTACAAGAGGTTAATAGTATAGTTGAACACAGATTCATCCAAATGGGAGATTGAACTCAAAAAAATTTCCCCAAAACAGAATTGCAAACAAACTCCCATTTAACTCAAAAAAATTTCCCCAAAACAAAATTGCAAACAATCTGTATAAGAGGTTAATGAAAAAAGGAAACATGATAGTAGAACCATAGGCCAAGTTTATGACAAAAGGAACTCAAATAATGCACCTCAATCCCTGTTATTCTTTGAGTGAACATATTATAGATTTCATAAATTCAACACCTCAATCCCTGAGTTTTGGCCACAGTTTGTAACATTTGATGTATTGAAAAAATGTAACTAAGCCGATCTACAACTAAGCCTTACCATCTCTATTCATTCGCGGGGAGGACCTTCTTTTCTCTTTTTGTTCGTTTGGGGTATTTAGTAAAGGGGGCCCCAGGAAATAAAGTGTTCGAGGGGAATAAAATGGGAATAGCTTCAGATAGACGCGTAAACTATATATCCATATATCAGATAGCTGCAGAACTAAAGCTTCAGATAGTTGCAAAACTATATATCCATCAATTATACATCCCATAAAACTACCCAAACCCCAGTTTGTAACATTTGATGGATTCAAAAAATTTAGAGTCCCTTAGCTAATAGTCACCTAGATTAGTTGAACTAGTAAAGATCAATGTCTCTTAACATGTTGATGAATTCAGCAACTATGATTATAATGTTCTATATCTAAAAAATATAAAGGTTGTGCACAGTGGAATTCTTGCTATCTCATGAACTTTCCCAAATTAGCTACAGATGAAAAAGAATAAGATGATCAAGATCAGACTGGAATTCAAACTTACCCAATCATTTGAACTTACCCAATTCAGCTTCTGGGTGCATAATGACTTCAAATGACACAAATATCAGACTAGAATTCAAACTTACCAAATCATTTGAACTTACCCAATTCAACTTTGGGGTGCATAATGACTTTAAATGACACAAAGATGAGGCTGGAATTAAAAATTACCCAATTCAGCTTCGGGGTGCATAATGACTTCAAATGATACAAAGATCAGACAAAGATAGAGATTATATTATGGAAACAAATAACCAAAAACAAAACATAACAAAAAAAAAAACATGAGTAGCTTAGAATAGAAGCCTATAGAAAATATCTCAGTAGTTGAGCATAAAAGCTGTAGAATTTGAAGTTAACATATCTATCCGCAGTAGCTGAAAATAGAAGCTGTAGCATTTGAAGTTAACATATATATCTGCAATAGCTAGGCATAGAAGTTGTATTCATCATATGAAAACATTATTTTCAATTATTCTAAACTAAATGCAAGCAATAATACACAAACTAATTGTAAACTGCTATAAATTGTTATAAATGGGAAGAGATGATGTTACAGTGATGCTTGGCTTGTATGAAATCCTTATTTTCAATTATGAATAACTAAATGCAATTGGTGCTTCTGCAGCCTCCAGGTAATTGCATCCATGGAAAGAGTGACTTATGTAGCTTGTACAAGGAGAAGTGGCAGAAGAGTGACCAAGGGTGCCCAATTGCGATGCACCTCATCAGATGAAGAAAGAACACATAATGTCAATGTCAACAATGCTCTAAGCAATGTTTTTGAGGATGACCATGTGGCTGAAGCTGATGTTGTGGCACCATCAGCCACAAAGCCACCATCAACCACAGTCCAAGGTGCAATTCAACTAAAAATATCAGTGCTATAAGAGGTTGGACAAAAGAAGAAATGTTAGCTGCAATTGACGACATAGAGTTCAATGGATATTCTATTCGGGCATCTGTAAAGAAGCATACTATTCCTCCTTCATCAATACATTATTGGATAAATGGGCTCACTCACACCAAACGTAGAGGGCATGTTACAGTTATGACTGAAGAGGAGGAGGCCGAGGTGGTTGAGTTGTGTAAATAAATGGCCCAATTGGGACATGGGCTAGAGTTGATACAACTCAAATCTATAGTTGCTCAACTTTGTCAAGGGAGGCCAAACCCATTCAAAGATGGGTTTCCTAGTAAATCATGGTAGTTTGCATTTAAAAAAATGCATCCAGACCTTGTATTTCCTACAACTGAGGGCCTTGACAGAGATAGAGCATTAAATTTACGCCCAACAGTTGTATGTAAGTTCTATGACACTCTTCTTAGTGCATATGATAAAAATTCTTATGGTGCAGACCATATATGGAACTGTGATGAAAAAGGTTTACAGGTGGGAAGGAATTGTGGCATGAGGGTAGTTGCCAAAAGAGGTAGCCGAAACGTGCCAAATATTTTTCCTAAGAGCAGGGAGTGGATAACCATTTTCTATTGTGTCAATGCAATTGGTGCTTCAATCCTAGGATTTTATCTTTTCAAAGGTAAAAAATAGTTGAAAAATTATATACAAAAGTGTGAACTTGGAGCATACATGGCTGCACATCCCCATGCATGGATGACTAAAGAGCTTTTTTTTAATTTTCTTTGCCACTTTGCTACATCTATGCCAAGTGGTGTCTCACCTAATAATAGACACCTATTGATATTAGATGGCCATGGAATCCACATGGCTCTACAAACAATTGAGGAAGCAAAAAATTTGGGCATTGAACTTTTAACATTGCCCGCTCATACCACTCACAGATTTCAACCCCTTGATGTTAGTGTGTTTGGCCCTTTCAAGAACTATTTCATATCAAAATGAGCTGCATGGATGGCAAAGAATCCAGGGGTTGAGGTGAAAAGGTTCGAGTTAGCAGAGATTGCAAGTAAGGCTTTTAAAAGGGCTATGACACCATCAAATATCAAGGCTGGCTTTAGGAGGACAGGAAAATGGCCACTAAATTATGATGCTCTTATGCATGATACTGCTTGTAGCCAAGCTTTCCATGTGGATGGTCAGGAAGAAGAGCATGAAGTGGAAGAAGAAGTACATGAACTTGATGATGTGGTTGCATCTGATAATATAATTTCCCTCTCTCAAGGACAGTTATATGCTGATGATGATGAGAAGGTATGTGAAAGACATTATACTTGTCAACAAATTGATGGCAACATTGTTGAACATGTAGTTGACAATGCAGATTTTGTTGAAACAGAAATTGCTGATATTGTTAATGCAGATGTGGTTGAAAATGAAAATGTTGATATTGTTAATGCAGAAAATTAAATTGCTGATATGGTTAATGAAATTGAAAATGACCAATTGACATTGCCTAGCCAAGTAAACCCACTATCATGGCTGGTAGAAAACATGATTAATTTGAACGCCCACAGTGTCTCAAGAACCAATGAACAAAGCATGAACATGCCTTCACAAGTGGCTGAATTGAACAGTGAAATTGTTCATTTTTTTGAGGACAATAGATCAATGGAAGAAGATGGAGGACATAATGAGGCACCAAATGAAGAAAAAAATATAGTTCAATCAAGTGCCACGGATGCTGAAGTGCCAAGCAATGACATGTAGGTGGGAGGGAGGGAGAATTTACTTGGGCGGTTCCTAAAGTTCACAGTTAATCACCTCAGAAGACTATATAAAGCTCCTAGTTGAGTCTGAAAATAAAAAAATGGAAATTCAAGAATTAAAACAGAAAAAAAAGGATCAAGCCAAGGAGAAGAAGGCAGCAAGGGCCATTGCGGCATAACATCGAGCAGATGAAAGGCTTGAAAGAGAGAGAGCAAGGTAAGAGAAGGAGCAACAAAAACAAATGTCAAGACAGGAAAAGGAGGCAAGGAATGCTAAACAAATGCTTGAAAGGGAACAAGGGATGATTGATATGGTTGACATAAATGCAAGCACAGTTGATGAGAATGAATCCAGGAACATGTCCAACATATTGGAAAACATTGCAAATAATACAAAATTATTCCAAGACCTCATAAACATTCAAGTGCCTCACTATCAAAATCGAGGTTTACCCACTTTCCTTATTCCTACCACAAGAGGTGTGAATTCAATGTATTCTCATCACACACCTACACTTAACACAAGTGTGAGGTATGAGTAATCAATTCCTCCATGGTTGGAAGGGAGAAATTGGTCTCAATTATATGGCAGCAATCAACCACCACCTAATCAAGCCTTCTTAGGAAGGCCAATCTCATGAGCCAATTAGAATTCTGATGGTTGACAATAGTTCTGGAGCTATAAAGAATAGAATTATTAGATGTTTTGAATTAATGCATTGATATGGATTTTAAGTTCAGACTATATTATTTGAATATATATGACTACATTCATATTAAATAAATTAATGCACCAATAAAGCATGGAAATAAATATACCCAACCTTTAAATTATTTTATTCTTGACAATGACCTTTCTATAAATGACCTTTCTAGAATAAACTTAAGCTACCACAATAATCAGTGTTGGAAGAGCATGAAGAGCATAAATTCCACTCTTCAACCCATTGAGTTAAAAAAACATCTCAATGTTGGAAGAGCGTGAATTAATGTTTTTTATCCTTTCAATTTTCATTCTTCATATATCTCATTGTTTGTTAAAAAATTTAATGAATACCAAAGTAAACAGAGCCAAAAGTATCGGTTTGCATTCTTTATATATCTCATTGTTTGTTAAAAAATTAATGAATGCCAAAGTAAACATAGCCAAAAGTATCAATTTTCATTCTTTATATATCTCATTGTTTGTTAAAAAATGAATGAATGCCAAAGTAAACAGAGCAGAAAGTAGACTAATTTCCTAAGAGAGAAACATCAAGACAATGAACTAATGACATTGAATAGTTCATGATTCCAGTTCATAGAAGGAGAATGATGTGAAGGTTTGGAGGTAAAATTCCACAAATACTAGGAGATTTTTATTTCTTTTTGAAACATTTATAGAATCAATGGCATGGTAATAACATAAAATAGTATATTTTGTTTAAATTTAGTAGCTAAAGATGAAAATAGCGACAGACATGTAAGAACAGAACTGTTTCTGGTCTAATTTCATTAGACCAAACCAGACAAAATACTACCAAATTCATGAATAAAATGGAAAATAGCAAAACTCAAGACTTCCAAAATTAGAATTATTGATGCTTATTTAAAATGAATGAATGCCAAAGCAAACAGAGCCGAAAGTATCAGTTTGCATTATTTATATATCTCATTGTTTGTTAAAAAATGAATGAATTCCAAAGTAAATAGAGCAGAAAGTAGACTAATTTTTTAAGAGAGAAACATCAAGACAATGAACTAACAACATTGAATAGTTCATGATAATTCCATTTCAGAGAAGGAGAATGATGTGAAGGTTTGGAGGTAAACTTCAACAAAGACTAGGAGATTTTTATTTATTTTTGAAACATTTATAGAATCAATGGCACGATAATAACATAAAATAGTATATTTTATTTAAATTGAGTAGCTAAAGATTAAAACAACGACAGAAATGTAAGAACATAATTGTTTCTGGTCTAATTTCATTAGACCAAACCAGACAAAATACTACCAAATTCATGAATAACATGGAAAATAGCAAGACTCAAGACTTTCAAACCCAAACAATGCAGTGGTGAAGACAAGCTCAACATAGTTTGCGTTGTAGCCCAAATTAAAGATTGACCATGAGCGAGAAAAGAAAAGAAAATCAAGTATTGGGAAATCTAAAACCAAATCATACCACTAGTCCAGACCAATATAGGCCTAAAACAACACAAAACCGCCTAGTTCTCAATGTCTCATAACTTTCCAGACACATTAAATCATTGTTTAAGATTCATGTAAATTAACCATAGTCAAAACAATAAAATACTCTTGACTGTTAATACACCTTTCCCAAACCCCACGTCGACTCCATTATTACTCACTTTACCCCTTGTCGACAGTGTAGAGTCGGGAATAAAGAATTACAGAGGAGAGTCTATTACCAATCAACTTAGAGCCATACTTGTAATACAATGGGGATTGCAAGTTAATTTATATAAATGACATAACACACCATAATTCAAACCCAAATAATGCAGTGGTGAAGACAAGCTCAACATAGTTTGTGTTGTAGCCCAAATTAAAGATTGACCCTGAGCGAGAAAAGAAAAAAAATCAAGTAATGGGAAATATAAAACCAATTCATACCACCAGTCTAGACCAATATAGGCCTAAAACAGCACAGAGCCACCTGGTTCTCAATTTCTCATAAGTTACCTCTTTCTCTCACTTCACCTTCAACAAAATCCAAGAACCCTAAAAGATTCCCCAAAAAGAAAAAAAATACATTGACATACCAACCAACACAGAACTACTAAACTACCAAAATAAACATGCACGAAAAATTTACGAGTGTAATGAAGCTATCGAGGACCATGTGAGACCATGTGATCCAACACACCCACAACCTGCCTTATCTGGTGCACATAATGGTTAGACTTAGCTTGGACACACCATTCAAAACTAGGGTCCCAAAAAAATATACCCAATTCCACCGCCAATACAAATTCAACCTCATATTCTCTAGAATCACCATACGATTAGACTTAAGTGAGCTAGGGTTAAGGGATAACTGAAATAGAGAGCCACGATGCACACCTAGAGAAACATTTCCAGACACATTCACAAACCCCAGCAATGCATCCATATATTTTTTAACAGAATCAACAACCTCTAAATTCAAGAAACCCTAAACCATAAATTGTGCTCAAACCCCAACAATGCATCCATACATTTTTTAGCAGACTCAACCTCTAAATTCAAGAAACTCTAAACCCTAAACTAGATAGGAAGAAAAACAAACAATGCCAAAACCAGTGCCATGAAAAAACATTCTAAAGAAGAGCTAAATTGAACTGAAATAGATTAGAAGTGCTCATAAACACATGTTTTCAAGTGTTGAAAAACACAACAATGGGCTGGTAGAAATTATTTTCCTACCAGGAGGTGAAGACGCCACTCCAGATGTAGAGGAAAACGTCGATGCAGGAGCCAACTGATAGCAAAACCCCACCATAGTTTGACAATACCTGTAAAACAATAGAAAATAGTATAAATTAGGAAAAATATCTCGAAAAGAAGTGGAAAATGCAAGAAACACAACTTCTTAACCTGTAAAATGAAAAACTACCTTAAAAACATGGTAATTCTGCAAACCAGTAGAGGGGATGAAGCCATCGACAACTCCATGCGGCATTGAACAGTCGAGGAGGGCAGTTTGACAGTGGAGGAGCAAGCTATGGTGGTCGCAGGAGCCGAACATGTCCACAACAGGGCGCAGGAGCAGCATCAACGAAACCAAGACAAACCAGCAAACCATCCCAACAACAACAGAAACGGCGAACATCTGGTTAACAACAAAAGCGGACGTGCACTAGCACTGGCTACACAGTGTGCAACCATCGGCAGAGCTCTCCGAGAAACATCCTGCCCTGAATAGAAATGCACAGGGTTTTGGCCGCATGCTGCATAACGAAGCGTTTGAAACCCTAGGCATACGGAAGCAATCAGAATTTAACTCGCTACCCAACTGGGACATGTGGTGGAACCTTGTTGGCAGGTTTTGTACAACATCTGGTGTGCTGGCCACGTGGTTTGTGGACGTCGAACGGAGGGCACCCAAGTAATGGTGTCCCTCCCCTAACCAATGACAAATGTATTATTTTTTATATATTGTTCTTATTTTTCCGAGTCAAGTTGTTACACAGTATAACCATGGTGGTTTCCAATCTTAAATTTTTATGTTTTTGTACAATTCAAATATAAATTATTTAACCATCACAACATATTTTTATTCATATACACAATGTAACAGATTGAATGAAAAAATTTGAACCTTTTGCCGGACAACCGCCGCGTTTTCAATAAGGCCGTAGGAAAATGCCTCATTTCCAAATTCCCTTTCAAATGGAACCCTATATGCAGCCACCACATTTCATTTCACTTTCAAAGGTAACTCAAAGTGGCATACAGGCCAACAATCATTTGATTTTGATAAATAATTTTTAAATTATTAAATTTTTTTTTATTTGAAGCTTAAAATTGTTTAAATAGATTAAATAAATAAAATATTTTCTTAAAATAAAATTTTATTTATTTATTTATTTAAAAATCAAAATTCTCAAATTTAATTTTAATATTAACTAATTTATTTATTTATTTAAAAGTCAAAATTATCAAATTTAATTTTAATATTAACTAATTTATTTATTTATTTAAAAATCAAAATTCTCAAATTTAATTCTAATATGAACTAATGCACAGTCCATAATAATCTGTCTACTTTGCAAACTTTTTTTTCAACTAATTTTTTTTTTAACATTTTAAATAAATTATTAATTTATAATTAAATTATAAGTTAAATTAGAATTTCCCAAAAAGTACCTCTTTTCATAATAGCGAACAAAGCGAGGGAAGTCTCTCTTATTACTATGCCATTAAATGGAGAAATCACAGAGAAGTGGGACTTGGTAAGCCCACTTGTCCCATAAGCACAACTCATGAAAACTACCGGAGTATTGTTCAATACATTGTGGGGAATCAAGAAGATATGGTTTTCAGGTACAAAGCTCTTCTCAATGATGGGAAGAAATTAGCTCTTGGGAATTTTTTTTATCAGGAAAGGTACTGCAATTTTGAATTTTTTCTTTTTCTCATTTGTATTAAAAAGAAATTATTTATAAGGACAAAACACAGGTTTACACAGAATCATTTTTAAAATAATAGTTGTTAGTGTTGGTTGCTCTAGAGGTGTCTAGACTCATCTTAATTCTATATTTACTAAGGTTTAGAGTAATACAATATTTTAAGATAGAAATCTCTTTAGCACTTGATAAATTTGGAGTTTAAACAAATATATACTAGATTTTACAATAATAAGAAGACAACTTAATAATGTAAATAAGTGCAACTTTTTAGACATTAAAAAAAATCAATTTCATGATTTTTAAAACACTGCCCTACCCCCCCTCTCCCAACACACACACACACACATATATATATATATCCTTATTATATTAATCAATGTTAATATTTTAATATTGATGTTAGTTTACTTTTGCCTTTTTTCTTGATATGTGATTACATACGTCACAAATTTCTTCAAATGGTAATTGAGATACATCACTTTTACCCATTAGATTAAGGGGATCAATCCATTCATCTTTGATTGTTCTAAGTAAGAGGAATTTTAGTGTGTTAAATCCTAAATTATGCAATTTTCCCTCTTAACATTATACATAAATCTATCTACCAGATATTCAAGGCTCTCATCATTTTTTTGTGTCATTTTAATGATTTTCTTGTAATTAAGATCATGATGTACAAAATAGTATTTATATTTTTCTAGAAATATCATTTTCATATCATTCCATGATCTTATTGAATTGGTCCCTCAATTCATGAACCGTGTAAGAGTTTTACCCTTCAATGTTGTTGGAAAAAATTTCAGTTTTTGATCATCTAATAAGTAATTATAAGATCTAAAAAGTATTTCAAATGAGAAAAGAAAGGTTTTCGGGTCTTATGATCTCATTCCATTGAATTTTGGAAGAAAAAATAGAGTAATTTTATTTATACAAAAGTTTATATCAGTATCCTAAATGATAAATCCAAAAGCATTGTCCTCATTTTCATCTTCTTCGTCCATTTCTTCTACCTACTCTGCCACCTCTTCCACTTCTATGTGCAAAAGTGGATGGCAATGTGGTTCTTACTGTAACACATGCTCAAGTGTGGTGTTGTGGCATTGAAGAAATATTTTTTTGATATTGTAAATTTTTTGAATAAAAATTCTAACACAATGAAATTTTCTGTTTTTGAAATGAAAGATGGTCCTAATGCAAATTAGTTTTTTTGCAAAGAGTAAAAGAAGTGAATCAACTAGGGAATAAAATATATAGTACATACTTTGAAACCTCCCTGACATATTGGAACCAAATAGTGATGGCCCTCAATATTATAGTAAGAATGTTTAAACTCCTGAGGGTCTCAACTTTAATTTTCAACCCAGGGTTCATACAAAATTAAGAGGGGTTAGAACTATGTGTGTAGCAAGCAATGTGTTATTTGTTGAAAATGGTACCAAGAAAGATTCTAATTTAATTTTAGCTTGAATTAAATTAGAATAAAATTGTAATTCCAAATCTCATGCCAATTTGTACAAGTTAACTAAGTTTTTTTGGCTTAGTTGGTTCAATTAATTCGATTTGAGGGTCTAACTTGAGTCATGTAGAGTGGCTCCTACAAAATAGGAGCCATTGTTGAGTTTATTTTGAATTGTATTTAATTAAATCATTTTAGCTAGTTCCAACTGATGGAGGAACTAGTGAGAGGTCAAAGTGTGGAAATTGAACTTGAACCACATGTAGTGCTCAATCAGATATGTGATAAATAAACCATAAATAACTCATGCATATCAGATTAGAGAAATACCCATTTGAGATTGGAGTTCAAGGGAAGTGTACTATGAGTTGTGTAATCATCTAAATTGTACAAGTGGTGCATGTAGTCAGAGGAAGGCCTTAGATGAATTACATATTTATGGATGGAAATTTCCCTAATTAATAGGGGCTAACTACCCAAGGAAACAACACAAGGAAATAGAGATCCTCGAAAGAAGAAAATTGGTTATGTATTACCCTAGGATTGTCTAGGAAGTAGTGAGACAAATATAGATAGTGCATAGGTTTCTCAGGTTGGAGAAAATCGTTTTAATATTCTCATATTTTTTGATTAAAGAAATATACAGGTAGTGAGGTTTTTAGTTGTGGCCTTCCCTAGGAAATCATTGTGTAATGTGTGATTGCAATTCTTTCTCTTGTATTCTTTGTGATTTCGCGATCGTAATTGGTTTCCGCAATTGGTAGAGTATATTCAAGTCTATTGTTTTAGCATATTAAAATTAGAAGTTTGAATCTAAATGGATTTTTTACATGGTATGAAAGATGAAATCACTATAGAAGATAAGAATACGAGTTTGTAATTACAAGGGAAACAAGTTTTTCAAATTTCTTCTCTAGAGCTAGTAGTGGGACCAGGATGGCATTCAATGGTCTGGGGCCCGAGTATGCCCATGAGGGTAGCTTGAATTACATTTCCTGGAGAGACTGAATGGAAGAAGTCTTGTAGGATAGCAGACTAAAGGAGTTCATTGAGAAGGAATTTGATCTAGGTGGATATTGGTGGTCACCCACCTATTCCACCTAGACCTCCAATTGGTTTCATCAGTTTCCTTGTTTATAGCAACATCTACTATTTTTAGCAGTTTTTGGGTCCTAAACTTCCAGAGCAATTTCAACCCCCTAAATGGTGTTTTTTTAGGTCCACATAAAGGCCATTTCCTTAAGCAGGGGCCTGTGGAAAATCTTGTAGTACTTGGAGAGATATTTCTGACGATATATCATACGTTAAATAGAGATAATATGACCAAGTTATGACCCTAGGAAGTTGGCTGCCCAACTAACCCCACTGGGGCCCACAAAATCTTGGTGTTCCATCTCCTGGAGTTAGGGTTTTGGTTGTTTAGGGTTTTCACATTTTTTGCAAAAATAAAAAGGCCCTTGAGCCTCATTGTAGAAAAATTTAGAGGCATGTAGCTGCCACATCTCTTCTCATAGATAAGCTAGTTTATTTCCATTCTGTTTGTAAGCTTATATCAATTATTTGATCTTAATGAAATTAAGTATATTTCCTATTGCATCTTTGCATTTATGTTTATTTACGTATTTTATTTCATTCATGCATAAATCTAGATCAGTGGTATTAGAGTGTTTTTCTCTTTCTCGACCTTTCTTTTCATGTCCCCAACAAGATCAGGGTATAAAGAGTTAGGGCTCGATCTGGTTGAACCTTTGCAAGATCAGCCTCACAAACCCCGATGGCTTCCCATGGTGGAGAAAAATAAAGAAGAGGGAGTAGAATATCCTATTAAAATATTTCTCTAGGAGGCCCTAGAGAAACAAAGGAACATGATGATTGATAACTTTTCCCAGATCCTTTGATGGTTACCCACCAACGATGCATATTCATCCAGCAACCACTCTGGAGGCGCCACTCCTTTTAAGGTATAAGTTGACTTTGAAATTCCCGTATTTGAGGACTAAATAGATGAATATGTCATAGACAGATGGTTGAATATATTAGAAGTATATTTTTCAGTTCATGACTTTTCCAATCAGGAAAAGATTACTTTTTTACTCCTCAAAGCCACCCCCCATGTCAAGGATTGGTGGGAAACCTACTGTGAGAAAAAGGACGAGGGGGATCCTCCCTGTTCTCGGCCGCACCCACTTGAAATTCTTTCCAAGACACCATCAAGGAACAATACTACCTCAAGGGGAGCTATGAGGAAAAGCACATACAATGGAATATGATGCAGTAGAAAAAGGATCAAGATGTGCATGAGGTGACGAATCTATTCCATACCTTTCGTACAAAGTTGGGTATCAAATATTCAAAGAAACAATTGGTGATTAATTATCGCAGTTGTATTCACAGATACATCTAGGAGGAAATGGATTTCCTCGACATCTCCTCGCTTGGTGCAGCATACCAGTATGCTACCAAGATTAAGCATAAATTCAAATAGAAAAATAGAGACTTTGGATCTATGAATTAGAGGCAAGGGAAAGGCACCCCCAAACTACAAAAAAAAGGGCAAGTTCAAGGAGGGGCAGACCAGGACAATGCACCAAAGCCTCAAGTGAATGAAAACATTAGGAAGCCAAAGAAGGACATGATAAAGTGGTGTGACTTCCATAAGAGCTCCACTCACAACACAAGTAAGTGTTGGGTAAAGTAGTCACTGGTGGTTGAGTTGAAGGTTTCCAAGTCATATGCATGTTCCAACTATGAGTCAGAACCCAACAAGGGGAATGAAAAATGGAAGTAAATTATAGATGTAGATACTAGTGCCACTATTGCCACCACCAAGATCCAGAAGGAAGAACCAAAAGATCCAGAGGAGGGGGAGCGCCTCTTCCATTCCCATATGTGGGTGAAGGGTTCCCCACTACAGTTCGTTGTTAACGGCAGGAGCCAGAAGAACCACTTTTAATTATAGGTTGTGAAGCGTCTAGGCCTGCCAATCATAGCAGAACCATAACCATACACCATCAGGTTAATTCACCAAGGAAGAGATATCCGCATTAGTCAACAATGTCCCCTTCCGTACAACATCAAGCCATTCACAAATGAGGTATTATGTGATGTTGTTCCTCTTGAGTTTTGTGATGTATTATTACGCCAACCATACTTGTGGAAGCTATATTTTGTGCATGAATCTCGGCCTTGCGTTTTTATTGTTACTTTGGTTAATAATTTGTACAGGATACTGGAGGTTTCACCGCCTACCACCATCTCTTTGATCACTCAAAGAAATGGAGTAAGCACATTTCAAAAATGGATAATTTTTTTTCCTTATGATCTGCCATCACAGAAAGAAGAATATTGCGGCCATGACCTCCGCACAGAGCTCCTCTGCATGGAAACAACAAATGGACAAGGTCGTGGAGGAGTATGGGGACATATTCATCTAGCCTGCAAGGGTGCCTCTACATTGTCAGTTCAAGTAGTCCATTGACCTAACCCTAGGTGTGCCACTACACAATGGAAAAATATATTGGCACTCTATTATGGAGAATGATGAAATCAAGAGGTAGATTTAGGGGGTGTTGCAGAAACGTCACATCCAGTCGAGTTCACTGCCATGTGGGAGCCTAATCCGGTTGGTGGAGAAGAAGGATGGGACTTGGAGACTCTATATTGACTATCGGGCGTTGAACAATATCATTTTCCGGAATAGATATCTGATCCCACAGATTGATGACCTTATGGACCAACTCAAGGGGGGAAAATATTTCACCAAGATTGACTTGAATTCCGGGTATCACCATGGACCAATCGAACCCTATGATGTATGGAAGATTTCCTTCAAAACCAAGGAGGGCTTTTTTGAATGTTTTTTCATGCCTTTTGGGTTGACGAATGCTCCCGTGACCATCATGAGGCTGATGGATGACATCTTGTGACCATTCACTAACTTGTTCGTGATGGTGTATTTGGAAGACATCCTAATATTAAGAAATAGTTGGGAAGAGTACCTCCACCACATTCGACAAGTCCTCCAAACTGTGCGGCAACACAAGTTGTGTGCCAATTTAGAGAAATTAACTTTTGGAAATTTTAACACTAGAAAATCGTACAGGAAGAAGACATTAGAAAATTTCAAGAATAAGGTACAAATAAATATTTACAGGGAAGAAATACATTAGAGGAGCTAAAAATTTAAACTTTCCTAAGGTCATCAGGAAAAAATTTTGGACCGTGCATAGGAAGCACTAGCTATAAGCACGCATTGAGGATTTTCCTTCGATTATCTCGTACTATGTGGCTATCCCTCCAATATTCGTGTGGTCCTGGGGTTGCAGAATGTCTCCATCCGCGACTACTTGGCACACTTGGAGAAAAAATATTTTCACTCAACCTAACCAAGTATAGTAACCTTTGAGTGACCTTAAGGATTTAGTGCAACACAAAAAGGAATCATATCCCAACTCTTGTGTCACCATCCATTTTGGACCAAGAGAGGGAGGGAAATTTTGAAATTGTTCTATAAAATCCAGCCATGGGAAGAGAAATGGGAGACACATTGTTATGCTAGCCAAATTTCTCAGCGGAAAACTGACTTGTGTTGTCCAGCAACAAGAGGATTGGAAGGATTTAGTTGTTAGCCACCCAACACCTCAATCAAGGAGAGAATATTTCACCACGTGTCCGTCGATCTACCATACTTTAAAAGGGAAGAGAGGATTGCTAAAAAATTTAGGGGAAGATACCCCCTTGTCTTGGATATTGGAGCTATGTAGCTCAAAGGATCCACTAGAAGAGATTTAGCATTCTATATTCTACTACTACCAACACCTAATAAAGGGATAAACTATCCATTGTTGAGCTATTAGTGTGGTTTATCTATTGAGCATGTTTCTTGTGCATTTTTTTTTGTTTTTTGTTTCATTATTTATGTAGCATGATATGTTTCCCTTTAACTTAGCATATCACATGTTGAACTTGTTCCACTAACATTTGACAAACTGCTTTGACCTATGACTTGCATGTACGTAAGCAGCCTCCCTACTAAGAAAAGTGTATTTAGTCCGCCCATGCACCAAATACACTACCACAAGAATGAAAACTCCACTAGATTCTCTCTTTTCATTTAATGGTTGTTGATGTAGGTCATTATTCCTTCTCATCTTGCTACAAAATCACTCCTACATCCTCTGATCACTTTCAGTTACCCTCAGTGATAAATTTTTCCCAGAGAAGGAGTAACTTTTTGCTTATGCCCGAGCGCACACATTCTGTTTAGACAGATGCGCGCTTCATGTCTATGGGTGGATAAGCTGCGCGGTAGGAAACAAACCCATTTTTACTTATTTTTTCTCTTTTTATGCAGTTGTAAAGTGTTGGAAACCCATAAGAAATTTTCCATCAATGTATTCTGGTATTTCATGATTGGTTAGGACACTTATTTGCTAGAATTTATCATAGAAACTAAGCAGTTTTAATTTTAGTATTTTATTTTTGCTAATCACACATAGTTTAAGTAGGGAAAAGTAAGTGGCCTTCAATCCACATATGTTGTCTGAAAAAAATATTTGGTGGAGTGGGGCCTGTCAAAGCTCCTGAAAAATCCTGAGACTTTGGAAAGAGCCATGGAAGAGTTGGACAGAGTTGTGGGTAGAGAGAGGTGGGTAGAAGAAAAGGACATTGGTGCATTGGATTATTTGCAGTGGGTCATGAAGGAGACGATGAGGCTCAATCTTGTGGTTCCCGTGCTCATCCCTCGTCTCTCCACTCAACCTTGCAGGATCGCAGGATACGAAATTCCTGAAAACATGAGGTTGTTCATCAACGTGTGGAGTATCGGCTGAGACGGAAACTTATGGGAGAACCCCGAGGATTTTTGGCTTGATAGATTCAAAGGGAGCACGGTGGATGTGAATGGCAGATATTATGAGCTGCTACCATTTGGGTCGGGGAGGAGGATGTGCTCGGGATATAATCTGGGACTCAGATTTCTTCAAATAGCTTTGGAAAATCTCATGCATGGATTCCAGTGGGAACTGCCTGATGAAAAGAACCCTCATGACTTGGACATGAGAAAAATGTTTGGGTTAACAAGTCCTAAGACATACCCTCTCATTACAATGGCCCAACCTCGCCTGCCTTCCCATCTCTATAACTTCGATTCCTCCCACTCTTGAAAACATCATGTCAGGTCTTGCAATATGGATAAGTTGATCTGCATCTAAATCTACTAGTAGTTGCTCTTATTACACAAGGCCTCTGCCAGTGCAGTGTTCCATGATTCCTGAGTGTTTTAATTTGTGATTTGTTGTGGTGATATGGATTCTGAATTGTTTGCAATAATTATATTACTAATAAATTCCATGGTCGTCTATTTGTGTTGCAATCATTTTTTTGGCTAGGTAAGCTTGTTTTCGAACATTTTAAATAGATTATTAACTTATAATTAAAATTTCCCAAAAACTGCTTCATATCATAGGAGTGAACATAGCAAGGGAAGTCACTCTTACTACAATGCTATTGGAAATGGGGTTAGTGAGCTGACTTTTTCTACCAACAGAGCTCATGAAAACTGTAGAGAGTATCGCGGAATCTAGTGTGGGGAATTAGGAAGATATGGTTTTGAGATACAAAGCACTTCACAATGATGGGATCAAACTTGCTCTTGCCATTTTTTTTCTAATTTGGGAAATTAAGTTTTTGAAATTTCATAACTTCTAATATATATATATATATATATATATATATATAGAGAGAGAGAGAGAGAGAGAGAGAGAGAGAGAGAGAGAGAGATATATTACTATTTCTATATGAAAAATGTGTTTAAATTGAATCATTTTTTTCAATTCGTAGGAATGGATAATTGGGTTAGCTTGTACAAGTCCATTACAAATGGATACCTAACCATTATGTGTTTATGTATGTCCCTTGCCTACGCACAAGTAAATTTAGTGGATTTCAAGTTCGAGCCTCTTTACATATAACACTTCATTGTCATGGCTTTCCCTAATTAAACAATTCCAAGGGTTTTAAATTATATCAATTTTTAATAAAACTAAATAAATTATTTAAATATTAGTGGAAAAACAAATTAAATGTAAATTATAATTATTTGAAAATTATTAACATATGTTTGATATAAAAATCAATATTTTGAAATTTTGGTTAAATTTTCTAACTTTTAAAAATCATGAAAAGTCCCTTTAAGCTAGAAACTATTTTTTTGGATTTGATTATGTTTCAAATAATACATAAACAAAAATCACTAATTAGTAGAAACCAAGTTTATATGTAAAATGGAGTCTTTACTCTATCAAACACATGATTCTTAAAATATTAAAGATAAATAATAATTCAACTTATAAAACATATGTAAAGTGAAATTCTTACTATCAAATACTTGATTTTTAAAAGATTAGTTTAAAAATAAATAATAATTTAATTTATAAAATATTTTTAAGACACAAATACTCAAACTAATAATAATAATAATAATTATTTGACATAACATTTTATTTATACTTCTATATATTTTTGGTGAGATCAAGGATCAACTATATAAAAATTACCTAATATTTTCCCACACTTATTTATTATTCATTATGAACCATTAAGAAATTTAAAGGTTACAACTTGCTTTCTTCAAGATTACATTATGAAAATGAGAAAATGTCAACATCTAAAAAAATTATAATGATAAAACTAGTTTTACCATTTGAAAAAAAAAATATTATATTTTGATAACCTTTTATCTCATCGAATGAAAAGCCTGACTAACTTTCTACAAAAGCACTTGAAAATCATATTATGTAACATTTTTCCAAAACTAGTAATTTTTACATATTACTGTTTTTTTCCACTCAAACTTTTAACAATATTAAAGAGAATGTATGAAGCGAGAAATAATTTATATTTATATTTAAATGAAATTATCAATCATGTTATGAAAATTAATATATTAATATAATTCAAAAAAATAAATTATTAATATAATATTCATTAGCAATATAAAAATAAAAATTCTCATAAAAAAATTAAAAATAGTGTTAATATTACCACTATTATTTAAAAAATTAAACTTTATTTTATTATAAATATAACTTCCCTTCATTTGAAATAAAATACAAAATAATTTCCATTATCAATAAGTTTTATCTAGAAAGAAACTTTTCAATGACATCATATGATGAGTTAAAGGAATCTTAAAGGAACCTCATGAATTACAAATTTGACTTATGCATGTGTTAGTCCATATGGTCCATATGCCCTTTTCAAGATGTTTTTTATTTATAACTTTTATATGCCAAAGATATAGTTTTTTTGGGAATTTTTTGAAGTCAGCGGTCGTTTTAGAAAATATATCATATTTTTTTCTTTATAACTCATTATTCTTGTTGCTGGTAAGTATAATACATTTCATAAGTGCATTTACCTTAAATTAATCGCCATTGAACCAAAAATCAAATTACAATGCATAAAATTAATGTTATAGAACACAAATAATTTAGTTTTTAGTATTTATATTTCATTTAGTTAAATTCTCATTGCTTTGTGTTGGATCTTATTTTGTAATTATGCTAAAGTATAGTTGTTTTGTACAGAAAAGTAAAATGACTTTTTACTTTATTTTATTTTAATTACTGAACAAAATGACTTTTACTTTCATTTGAATTACTTAACTGAAGAAGTAAGATTAAGTAGCAATGCAAGTTTATTTTTGTTTAGTGTTAAAGTTGCAATTATATTGAGTGGTTAGTAAATGATAAGAGAGCCAATACACAACACGATCTTGGAAAAGATACCTGAGAGACTCACATAGTTATGGACAACTCTTCTTATTGTTAAAAAGGGAAAAGCTAATAGGATAAGAGGATCTGAGGCTAGAGAGGGGAGAGAAACAATTAATGAGATATGGACAAGTTATCAGGAAAAATGGAATGAAAGGGATGATGTTTGGTAATGCTGAGATGGTCAAGACGTTTCGCCATTAATTTCCCAAGCCCAAGTTTGCGGTGGCTCGGGGGGAGATGTCGTAATGACTGATATCATAGGTTGGTAGGAGTATCAATACTCAGGTGGGAGTTGTGTATTCTCCTTCTAGAAACAACTAAGTAGCTCTTCTTATGTTTTGAATAATGTTGAATTAGTATAGAAGTAGATAAAACTTGCTATGTTTTTAATGCTACATTGTTGTATGTATACATTATATGGAATTCATGTAGAACTACCTTATGCCTTACCATACATTAAAATTGCACTGTTATATGTTACAAATTAGAGAGGCATCTTGTAGGCACATGGAAAGCTTACTCTGTATTAATACCACAGTTCTATATGATTAATTTATAAAGAATTCTTGTGCATGTAAATATGTATGTGTTTTAGTGATAGGGTGGTAAATAATATGTGCATATGTCTAGACATGACGGTGATGAAAATAGGTTGTGAAATGGTACTCAACTCACCTAGAATCAAGAAACGTTGTAGTGAGAAGGTTAGACCGGGAACCCAATTAAGGGTAAACCTGAGCAGTCCCGCTAAGGAGGGGAAAGGGTACCTAGTTGAAGGGAGGAACAGTCGATATTACAGGCTCTAGAAGAGAGGGAGACCTTCTGAGACTAATAAACTAACATCGTATTAAAGTAGAAGCTCAAGAGAAAGAAAATGTAATCAAAATCATAAACCAAAAAGAAAGAAAAGACAATATACTTTTATATACATTTGCATAACATATCACATTAGAATACATTGACCAACAAGATGATATTCGAAATAATCTAAGGAAAGAAGATACTGTAAATTCCTGAAAGTAGTAAATTATTAACCATTAAATAGTGCAGACAAGTACATTAACCCAATCATGAATTCATGCATTATGTGCCCAAGGTAACCCGAGCCTGTTAAACATTAAAAAAATTAACGCATAGAACAAGAATCTTATAAAAAATGTACAATATTTCATACAATAACCCGAGCTTGACAAGTAACAAGGTCAACATAGAAAATATATATATAAATTTGGAACACTCTCTAAGATTCTCAAACGTGGCCAACAAATATTCATATAACCAAAATTACTTAGGTTGGCACAGCGTAGTTATCTGGCCAAGCCTCTAAAACAACAAAAAGATAAGTGAAAATTTTCAATATGCAAAGATGTCATATCTCTGTTCATAACCAACTTAAAAACAACCAGAGGACCCGTGGCCATTACTAAGAATCCTTTCCCTTGAACAAGAAGTAGAACCTGGAGAAATACCTGTGAAAGGGAAGCGATGGTCACGACAGAGAATTTCATATGAGGAATCAACCATCTACAGAAAACTGACAAGTCACAAGTAATTACCTGCCATCAAACAACACAGGGTTAGAAATTCATTCAACCCTGAGCCTCATAAAAAAAGAACCCAAAATTAGTTGAAAAGGAATTGTAAAACCTTACCTGTAAGCCGAATAGAAGCAAACCCTTCCATCCTTGTCATAGATTGGTTTAATGGATTAAGCAAAACACCATATATAATATAACAAAGTAAATCAACCCAAGGTATGGTCGTTGCAGCAATCCTAGACGCCATAATCAAGATAACCGAAATTTCAAACCCTAGCCTTCCATTTATGCCGCAAAGTGAGACGGTTTAGGGAATTTTGGAGAAGAGTTAAGGTTGGAAATCAGTTCATGCACAATAAGGGTAAATCTCAACAAAGGAAAAACACTAGATAAGGGTAAGAAAGGAACCTCGAACTCACTCAATAGGAGAGGTTTCGACACATGAACTGTAGCAAACCGGAAGCACAACCCGACCTGCGGTGACCATGCTCCAGGCATAAAGCTCGTGATCAGGTCCTATCAAGGTTGTAGTAGAAAGACACTGGATAACGACAAAAGGGAAACTGAACACTAAACAAGAGTTAGGGTGAAGGATTTAGAGTTGTAGAGGAAACTAACCTTCTGCTCCGTCAGCAATGTGAGAAATTCTTCGACCCTTTTTCCTAATTTTCAATTAACCTAACTGCTATGATCGTTAGCTGTCGATCTAGGAAGGGGAATGGAAACCTTATATTTTTCCCAAATCCCAAGGATCGATGGAGGACAAAGTACATATAGGGATTAATGAGCATTGGAGCATCAGGAACCATAACATATGAAACTCATTAAAACATATCCAAATGTGAATCAAATCTCAATTAAATACCATTTTTTTATATTTCCATAATATATATGATATGTTTGAAAAAATACGTAGTTGCCAAGTGGAACTGCCAGTTGCATGGGTAGTGTTTTCGGATGTATTAAATAGTGTTCGAGATATATTATATGATGACCATTGTTTCGTACTAAATAGTGTTCCAAGTATATTATATGGTGACCAATGTTTTGTATTAATACATGTCCTATATTTTTGGTGATAATTGATAAGTCATATAATGTGGAATGGCAGAAAAGGTAAGGAATCAGATTTTAATTTATTTATTTATTTTAAGTGAGATTTAAGGTAGGAGAGACATTACAAATGGTATCATAGCCCAGTTTCAACACTGAGACCTGAGTTGTGATAACGATTTTTTGTTGTGTTCAGAATAGACATAGGTAGGATGAGCAGAGGAAAGTTACCATCACGGTCCACCAGAGTATTAGATCCGATGACCAATCCAGAGGTGACCCCGGAAGTATGGGTGCAAATGGGTAGAGAACGCCAAAATAGAAATAACATGTTACTGGATACAACTCAAAAGTTGCAAATAAAGATGCAAAGACATAGAACCGACAATAAGAGATTTATGCAAGAGTAGGAGAAAGTCATGAAGAGGTCATTAGATAAGAAAAATCATCACATTGTTGGTCCTAGTCCTGAATACAGAACTAGAGAAGAAGAAGTGTATCCACACAGGGGCAAGAATACACCTGAAGGAAGCCAAGCACAAAGGGATCGAGCGTGTGAGAGTTAATATTTAAGATGAATCAGAGTATGTCTCTGACCAAAGGAAGATGAAAAAGCAGAAAAGGGAATTACAGGGGGGGAATTTAGAAAAATCAAGCCCCCAACCTTTTACGGTGAGACAAAAGAAATTGTCGAAGCATGGATCATCGACATGAACACATATTTTCAAGTCTACGAGTATGAAAACAACCTAAAATCCCGATTGGCCATATATCAACTTCGAGGAAAGGTGACTCTGTGGTGGGAGGAGGTGAAATTGGTAAAAGCTATGAAAGAAAAAAGTTTGACTTGGGAAGAGTTTCAAAGATATTTCAAATGAAAGTATTTAACTAAAATATTTTATGATGAAAAATCACAAAAATTTCATGATTTGAGGTTGGGACAAATGTTCATACATGATTTTGTGACCAAGTTCACATCTTTGTTATGATATGTGTTGTATCTTAGGGAGGAGAAGGCCAAGGTACAAAGTTTACTAAGCAGTTCACCTAGGCATATAAAGGAAAGAATAGAGTTTGATACACCTCAGACTATGGATGAAGCAATTCGAAAGGCTCGAATTTTCTATCAACATATGAAGCAAAGAGGGGACAGTGGGAAAATATGGACAAATCGGAAGGGACAGTCTCAGAATTATAGAGGAACAATATCTGAAAACTCTAAAGGACCTTATAGAAATTCCAAAGGCAAGGGAATTGGAAGAGTAGCACTAAAGTGCAAGGAAGCAAGTGAGATGAAACCGATGGAACAACACAAAAATACAGATTTTGACTCATCCGCCAGACCCCCTCTATAATGTTGGGGTTGTGGGGAGCCTCATTACATCAAGAATTGTCCCCATAGAAGAAGGATAGAACCAAAAACAAACATTCAAGAAGCATCCATAGTGGGATAAGTATCCATAACTTTTCCCAAGATAAATGTAGCGTTGGAGGATCATCAAACAGAGTATTAGCCGTCAATGATAGAATTCGAAGGTAAAATTCTGAACCAAATTATGTTTGTGTTAATTTACCCAAGAGAAAGCCTAAGTTATATAAGTCCAAAATTTATTGAAAAATGCTAATTAGAATCCCAAAAGTTTAAAAACTCGTGGATATTGTAGTTAGCTATTGGAGCAAAAAGAAGAGTTACTTCTAAGATATAAGGGTTTACAATAAAATTGGCAGAGCAACCCATGGTCTGTAATTTAAATATTTTACCTTTGCATGGATTGTTTGGAGAAACATTGGATTGTAGTGAATTGTAATGAGAATACCATTAACTTTGTGGATTAAAATGTAGTTAGGCATGGAATTCATGGGATTAGAACACCCCTAAAATTAAGACATGTTACTGCTACTCAATTGGCCAAGTGCTTCTGAAAGGGATACCATATTTATGCCATACAGGTGGGGTATTCTTACTCTATGGAGAAGACTGCTACTTTGGATACCATTCCTATAATCCAAGAATTCATTCATGTCTTCCCAGAAGAAATACCAAGCCTACCCCCTAAGCGGGATATCGACTTCACCATCGAGTTGATCCTTGGAGCTACACCGGTGTCAAAAACTCCTTACTGAATGAGTATTCCTGAACATATCGAATTAAAAATATAGATTCAAGAGTTGCTAGACAAAGGATATATCTGTCCTAGTGTTTTTCTTTGGGGTGCCCCTATGCCATCTGTTAAAAATAAGGATGGCATATTGCAAATGTGTATAGACTATTGGAAACTCAACATTCTCACCATTAAGAATGAATATCCATTTCCATGGATAGATGATCTCTTCAATCAATTCAAGGGTGTGGCTATTTTTTTTTTTTAAATAGACTTACGATCCAGATGCCATTAAATCTGCATCAAAGATGAATACATATGCAAGACAACATTTCAAACATGGTACAGACATTACGATTTTGTAGTGTTACCTTTCATCCTTACCAATGCCTCTGCTACGTTCATGTGTATAATGAACAACATATTTCATAAGTATTTGGAAAAAAATTTATTGATATTTATCGATGATATTTTAATATATTCCTAAAACATGGAGGAACATAGGGAACATCTTCGGGTTGTACTCAAAATCTTGCGGGGACATCAGCTATACACAAAGTATAGAAAGTGTGAATTATATAAGGATAAGATTCAATATTTGGGACATGTGATATCCCATGAAGGAATCTTTGTTGACCTAGAAAATATTAAGACCATCCTGGATTATACAGCTCCTCAAAATGTCTCTGATATTCGATCCTTTTTGGGATTAGCTTGATACTATAGATGTTTCATTGAAGGCTTCTCTAAGGTGGCTTACCCTCTCACCTCTCTACAGAAAAAGTGGAAATTTTTCATTTGGACAATAGAGTGTCAATACAACTTAGACCAATTAAATCATTTGCTTACCACAACCCCTATATTAAGAGTTGTCGATCCGGAAGTGGAATTTTTGGTTTGCATGGATGAAAGCAAAGAAGGAGTGGGTGGAGTGTAAATGCAAGAAGGTAAAGTAGTGGCTTAAGGATCTCGGAGGATAAAATAGCTTGAGTAGAAATATTTTGCGTACAATTTATAACTGACAGATGTAATAAATGCTCTAAAAATGTGGTGGCATTATCTCCTAGGTAAGAAATTTATTTTAAAAATTGATCACAGTAGTTTGACTTCTTATTTCAGCCAACCTACCCTTAATACTCGGCATGCCAGATGGGTTGCATTCTTAATTGAATTCCATTTCAAAATTAATAATTTAAAGGGATGGGAGAATAGGGTAGTTGATGATTTAAGTAGAAAGCTTCATCATATATATGATATATCCATTAGTCAAGCTAAAACAAATTTTACAGATCTGCTTAAGGAAACTAGTGTGAAGGACCTAGAGTACCAATTTTTGTAGCAACAAGCTAAAGTTTGGAACAACAAAGAAAATCAAATGGGTTATAAGGTTTATTCAAGGGAAATTCCACATTATAGAGGCAAATTGTATGTCCCCAACAATGGAAATCTAAAACAGTTAATTCTGGATGAAAGCCACATGAGTCCTTACACGGCTCATCCTAGTTGCCAAAAATGAATTACATCTGTAAGAAAGAATTATGTCTGGTCTGCCATGAAGGAAAAAAATGTTGATTATTTCGCCAGATGCATCAAATTCCAGCAATTCAATATTGAACGTCAACATCTTGTTGGGTTGCTGCATCCTTTACCCATTCCTGAATGGAAATGGGAAATTATTACTTTATGTTTTATCACAAGGCTACCAAAAACCAAGATAAATAATGATTTTATAATGGTAGTACTTGATAAATTAAGAAAATAT
>CM076577.1:1080495670-1080573636 GCA_034641835.2 Pinus albicaulis | reverse complement strand
TGATCATTTTCTACCGGTGAAGTCCACTTACAAAACTGTGCAGATTGCCGACATTTTTATGAAAGAAAGTTTTAGACTACATGGGTTACCAAAGACATTGATCTCAGATCGTGATGAGAAATTCACATCTACCTTCTGGAAAAATCTATTTGTTGGATTAGGCATGCAGATTCAATTCATCACTGCGTATCATCCTCAGACTGACGGACAGACTGAGCGGGTTAATCAAGCACTTGAAGACATGCTCAAAATGTTTGTGATGCAACAACCATCTAAATGGGAAGAGTATATGCACTTAGTGGAATTTTCTTACAATAATAACTACCATGGATATTTAAAAATGAGTCCATTTGAAGTTATATGTGGACATAAGTGTAGGACACCTATTAACTGGAGTGGTCCAGAAGACAAGTTGCTACTCGGACCAGACATGTTAAAGGAAATGGAATACACCGTAAGGAAAATAAGAATAAACTTAAAGGTTTCCCAGTACAGACAGAAATTTTACATAGATAAATGGAAAATTTACCTAGATTTTCAAGTAGGGAATCATGTATACGTTTGAGTAAGACTAAAGAAGAGGTCCTTGCAATGGGCAGGATGTGCCAAACTGGCTCCTCGATTTTGTAGCCCCTTTCAAATCTTAGCCCACATTGGACCTATGGCCTATCAATTGGCTTTACCATGACACATAAGAATACATAATTTATTCCATTTTTCAGTACTAAAAAGATACATTTATGACCCTAAATATATTGTAAACTGGAAGGAGATACAGGTAAGTCTCCTTACGTAAATGCAGGTACAATGCATATATATTTTTAGGGTGCTTACAAAGCAATAGTTATGACTGTGTGTTCTTGGATGTGAATAGGTCGAACCCGACAGGAAATTTCTAGTCGAACCCCTACGTATACTATATCGGAGAGAAGTAATTTTGCGGAAGCGAGATATCACCCAATTTAAAGTGCAGTAGAGGCACTTCAGCCTCGAAGAAGCCACTTGGGAGTATGAAGGATTTGTGAGAGATGTTTACCGAGCTTTGTTTGTATCTTAGGAAAAAATGGGACGATGTTTATCTCAGGGGGGGGGGGGGGGGCGAGAGATGTGATATCGCCTAGTGAAAAAAAAAAATTAAAATGACTTTTTACTTTATTTTATTTTAATTACCGAAAAAATGACTTTTGCATCCATTTGAATGAATTGAAGAAGTATGATTAAGTAACAATACAAGTTTTTTTTTCTTTTGGTGTTAAAGTTGTAATTATATTAAGTGGTTATGAAATGACAAGAGGGTCAATACACAACTTGACTTTGGAAAAGATACAAGAGAGACTCATACGGTTATGGACAGTTATGGGTAGGGTGCAGAGTAGTTCACTGCCCGAACTCTCGTCATTGTTAAAAAGGGAAAAGCTAATAGGATTAGGGGATCTGAGGTTGGAGAGGAGAGGAAAAATTAATGAGATCTGGATAGAGTGACAAGGGAAAAGGGAATGAAAGGGACCATTTCTGGTAAGGATCATATGGTCAAGACCTTTTGCCAATGATCGCCAAAGTCCAAGTGTGCAGTGGCTTAGGGGGGGATGGAGTATTGACTGATCTCATATATTGGGAGGAGTATCAATACTCATGTGGGAGTTGTGCATTCTCCTTATAGAAACAACTAAGTAGTTTTTCTTCTGTTTTGAATAATGTTGAATGAGTATATAAGTATATAAGCATTACTATGTTTTTAATGCTACATCATTGTATGTCTACATTATAGTCTATGCATGTAGAAATATGGCAAGATTACAGTGTATTGATACCATAGTGCTATATGATTAATTTATAGAGAATGCATGTACATATAAATATGCATGGGTTTTAGTGACAGGGTGGTAAAGAATCTGTGGATAAGTCTAGACATGCCATCGATTCAAATAGTCTCTGAAATGGTACTCAACTCACCTAGAATCAAGAAAATTCGTAGTGAGCAGGTTTGACTAGGAACCCAATTAAGGGTAAACCTGAGTAGTCATGGTAAGGAGGAGAAATGGTATCGATTTGAAGGGAGGAACAATCGATATTACAAGTTCTGGAAGACAGGGAGGCCTTTTGAGAAAAATAAACTAACAACAGATTAAATTAGAAGCTCAGGAGAAAGAAAATGTAACCAAAATCATAAACAGAAAATAAGCAAAGACAATATAATTTTATATACATTTGCATAACATATCAGAGTAGAATACATCGACTAGTAGGATGATATTTGAAATACTCTAAGGAAATAATATACTATAAATTCTTGAAAGTAGTAAATTATTAACCATAAAACATTGCAGACAAGTACATTGACCCAATCACGAATTCCCACACTTTATGCCAAGAGTAACACGAGATCGTTAAATATTAGCAGAATTAATTCATAGAACAAGAATCTTCTAAAAAATATACAATATTTCATACAGTAACCAAAGCTCAACAAGTAAAAAGGTCAACACGAAAAATATATATATAAATTGGAGCATTGTTTGAGGTTCTAAAATGTGGCCACTGAATATTACATATAACCAAAATTGCTTAGGTTCGCAGAGCGTAGTTCTCTAGCCAAGCCTCTAAAACAAACAAAAATATAAGTGAAGATTTTCAATACACAAATACTCCATATCTTTATTCATAACCAACTTAAAAACAACCAGAGGACCCATGGCAATTACTGAGAATTCTTTCCCTTGAACAAGAAGTAGACCCTAGAGAAATACTTGTGAAAGGGAAACAATGGTCATGACAAAGATTTTCATATGAGGAATAAACATTCCGCAGAAAACCAATAGGTCACAAGGTATTCCCTGCCATCAAACAACACAGGGTTAGAAATTCATTCAACCTTGAGCCTCATAAAATGATAAATCAAAAGCAGTTTAAAAACAATTATAAAACCTTACATGTAGGCAGAGGAGAAGCACACCCTTCCATCCCTGTCGCAGACCTGTTTAATGGATTAAGAAAAAACCCATATATAATGTAACAAAGTAAATAAATCCAAGGTTTGGCCGCCTTAGCAAACCTAGATGCCATAATCTAAAATTTTCAAACGACATTTTTTGGATGTATCTTGTTTCTAGAGGTTTTTGGGCTTAATTTCCAAAAGATATTTTTTGGTTTTAAGGTATTTTTCTTTTAAAAGTTTTGGGCTTAATTTTCAAAGGACATTTTTTTGGATGTATTTTGTTTTTGGAGGTTTTTGGGCTTAATTTCCAAAAGACATTTTTTGGACTTAATTTCGAAAGGACTCTTTTTAGGCTTAATATTCAAAGGACATTTTTTGGAGGTATTTTTTAAAGTGATATTTTTTAGAGGCTTTTCTGAAGTAGTTTTTAAGGTGGCATTTTTAAAGTTGGATTTAATTTTCAATCGACATTTTTTTGAGGTATTTTTTGAAGTGACATTTTTTTAGAGTACGTGTTTTGGGTTGAAGTAAATCTTTTATAATGATTTTTTTAAATGAGTTTTTGTCTAACTTTTTAAATAATTTTTTTTTGCAGGACTTGGAAGGAAATATTTTGAGCTTCGTTTCATTTTTATAAGACATTTTTTTCTCTTGTTTTTTAAAGTAAGTGTTTTCGATTGAAGTATGTATTTTTTGCAAAAATTTTAAAATAAGTTTTTTTTTTTTTTTTTTTTTTTTTTAAATTGATTTTTTGTATAAATTTTTGAAGGAAATTTTTTGAACTTCATACTCTTTTATCATGGGAAATCGAAGGAATTGCGCGAGAAAATATGATCGAACAAGAGACCCCGAGGAATGTAGAGAACATGGAAGAGAATCTTGCAAAATAAAGAGAGAAGCACTCTCAAATATTGAAAGGGAAAATCAACCTCAACTAGATGTTGAAGCAGGTATGTAAATGTAAATATTATGAATTTGATATTTAAAATTTTCCTAGTGTAAAATGTGAAGCTTAATTTTTATTTGATGAAATAATTTGAAAAATATTTTGCAATGTAAACAGAGAGAGATATTTCTGAAAACATTGATGATGAGATACAAAATTTTGAAAGATAAAGTGAAAGAGATATTGAACCAATGATTGAAGATTGTTAAAATGTTAAAAGAAATTCAAGTGAAGAAATTGAATCACAAGGTGTGTGTATATATATATATCTATCTATCTTGAACACATGCACATATTATTGAAATTATAAATATTTATTAATTTAGTTATTTATTGAATATGTAAACTTATTATGTACTATTCATTCGAATATGTATAGATAAATCAATGTCAATGATGAGATGTTAGAAAACGTTGACACTCACACATATGGAGATAAAAGAGCTGACCATGTTATACGATATCGTGTTAAACACATTTTTTATACGTACTTTGTAAGGGAAAATGTGAAAGTTCAAGCCCAAATGTTGAAAGGTCTCATATCATTAAGGAAATTAAAAGAAGCTATGACTTTATTGGGTATTCGAAAATTTAAAAAAAAAGAAGATAAAAAAAGAAGAAGGAAAATATGATACACAATATAAATAGTGCTATAAATTCAATTAGAAGATATAGGTAGAAAAATGTTTCAATTGTACATATAGCAATACATATGGCATTGGTTTCATCAAGTACTAAAGAAAATCACTTGGTAAAATCTATGGCATGAACATTGGGAACCTCACGAAAAACTTTGCAAAAACATCAAAAATTTCGGTTGCAAATAGATGTAAATGTTGAACTCTCTTGTTGGAGAGCTATTTGTAGGCAACCATATAAAGATAGACTTGGAGAAAATGTTAAAAAAACAATATATGAATATTGCAAGAAAAATTCACGTGTTTCTCCAAATGCAAGGGATGTGATGCGAAGAAGAATATCACGAAATCAGTATGAAGAACATAAAAAAATTTCTTGGACACCACTGAGATAGAGTTGTTCAACAAGTTCAAAGAAGAGAATCATGAGATTCATGTGTAAATCAGTGCTTTTTTCATAAAAAAACCATGGTCTGTAAAACCTATCACCATAAGCGACACTTGTTGTTGTCGTTATCATGTGGAATTTCAGTTATATTATGACACATTCCTGAATTTTGGTAGAAATTTTTTGAAAGATTCACCTCATCCTTCCACTATCCATGATTTCGTATCTCAAATTCTATGTGGAAGAGAAAGTGATGAATTATTTTACGAAAAGAAATGTGTTGGTGGTAAAAAATGCGATGATTGTCAAAATTTGACTAAATTTCAAAACAAATATCGCACTGATATAAATGATCAATCATTTTCCAACATGAAAGTGAAATGGAAGAGATATGAATATATCCATGCATTGGTTCAAGGTTCAAATAGTGCTAAAAGAATTGAATTACAACAAGAAGAAATTTTTGTGATAGATTTTTTGAGAAAGTTTGAGGCAGAAATTTATAAATACACCAAGCATTCCCATAGAGCTTGATGGAAAGACTTGAAATTAAAAAATCCTGTGAATTTTTTCCACCAGGGACCATTTTGTCAGTAATTGATTTTGTAGAAAACTACACATTTGTTCCACAAAAAGAAATTCAGAGTGAATACTATCATTCTGACCAAGTCTCCATTCTCGTCCATATTCTATATAGATATGCTGAACAAAATGTCGATCATATAGAAAAAAACAAGGAAAATCAGCATGTTATTAAATAATATCACTTTTATATCAGTGACGATCGTACACATGAAACATATTTTGTACAACACTATCTTGGAAAGATTTATGACTCCTTGAAAAGTCGTGAAATAAAATTCAATGGACATTGGATATGGTCAGATGGATGTGCAGGTCAATTCAAATATTCACGATCATTCTTTTGGTTGTGTTGTCTTCATAAGAATTCCTGCATTAAATATTGTTGGAATTTCTTTGAGACTGACCATGGAAAAGGAGAACATAACGGTGCAGGGGCATGCATAAAACAAGCACTTCGAAGATATCAAATGAACCCCTCTACAAACCGACTTGTGGATGCTAAAGAATTTGTTCAATGGTGCATCGTTTCTCTAAGCCATGAGACTAATCGATCAAGGGAAGTGCGAAGGTACATTCAGTTTAATTTTTATTGGATATCTAATTTTAAATAGTGTACATTTATCACAATGATTATCTTTGATGGTATTTTGATATCATATTTACATTATTCTTTGAATTTTCCATATATAGGTTTTTTTTGCATATTGGAAATGAAGATGTAGATATATCAATTGGAAATGATGTTGAAACAATAAAAGGGACTAGAAAATTGCATTCAATTAAAACAAATTTGTCCACAAATGTGTTTGCATTGGATAAAAGAAAATATTCTCGTTTTTGCCATGTTTGAATAGACAACACAGAATCCAATGATGTTTGTGAAAACAAAATGTATGTAAAAGATTGGAAACATACAGAGGTAAATACAAAGGGGAAAATGTCTGTTGCAATGTTTGAAGAAATGCAATCAGAGGAGACTACAATATCATCTAATGGTGATCGAATTTCTGATCTTGTTAGAGAAGGTAACATTTGGTGATCCAGTTTTTGATATTATAAGAGAAGGTAACATTCGAATTTCTTTCAAATGATAGAGATCTAGAAATAGATATGAAAATTATTTTAAAGTTAATTTTTCATGTTAATTATGATCTAAATTTAAATACATAAGTTTGTTTTATTGTGTAGGAGATCTTTTTGTTATAATTGCACCTATTGAAAATGATGAAAATATGAAGTATTATTTAATGTGTCACACTAAACGAAAGATGAAATTATTAGAAAACTACAATGATCACAGGTTTCCATATGACAGAGGATCTATTATAATAAAAGGTTATTTTTTCAGATAAACTAATCAAAGTGGGGATTCTGTTTACTTTGAAGACTATGAACCTTATGTCATAAGTTGTCAATATAGTCACTTGGTGTGTGCAACACGCATAAAGTTAATAGAGGTTCAATCAAAGAAAAAAATAAAAATTAAGAAATGGAAAATGTCAAAATCCGATCATGAACAGATCATTGAAGATGACATTCCATTAGATTTTTTTTTATTGAACTTCCCAACAATTTCTTCTCTTTGGATTCATGTTTTAGAAATTCCAGAACTCAACTAAAAATTGAACTGCCTTGTTATGTTATCTGTGCAAGTGTTTGCACATGTACATTGTTTTGGTACATGCACACTAGTATCATCTGAAAGTAGCTTTTCTATACATGCATTGATGAAAAATGTTGCATGTATTGGATATATATATGTTCTAGAATGAAATTAAATGATAGTATATTTCTATGTGCATTGATGAAAAATGTTACAAGTACTGGATATATATGTTCTAAAAGTATTGGATATATATATGTTCTAGAATGCAATTAACTGAAAGTAGCTTTTCTATGTGCATTGATGAAAAATGCTGCAAGTATTGGATATATATGTTCTAGAATGAAATTAACTGAAAGTAGTTTTTCTATGTGTATTGATGAGAAATGTTGCACATACTGGATATATACATGTTCTAAGTAATTAACTGAAAGTAGCTTTTCTATGGGCATTGATGAAAAATGTTGCACGTATTGGATATATATATGTTCTAGAATGCAATTAACTGTTCAAGTAGTTTTACTATGTGCATTGATGAAAAAATTTTCAAGTACTGAATATATATGTTTTAGAATGCATTTAACTGAAAGTAGCTAAATTCTATTTGCATTGATGAAAAATGTTGAAGTACTAGCTATCTATGTTCTACAATGCAATTAACTGAAAGTAGTTTCTCTATGTGAATTGATGAAAAATGTTGCACATACTGGATATATATGTTATAGAATGGAATTAACTGAAAGTATCTTTTCTATACATGCATTGATGAAAAATATTGCACGTACTGGATATATATACATTATATAATGCATTTTAAAACATTTATGATTGTTTGACACATCTAACAATACCTAGAATCTTATGATATATATATATATATATAGTACTTCAATCGTCTTAACATATATATTCAAACATGTGTACTTGAATCGTTTCTACATGTACATATATTCATGTGAATTTTTTTTTGTTTGGAAAACGACAACTTGAATTTTAAAGACAAAACATTATATCATAATCACATGCCAAATGTAGTTCAACCATCCAAAACTTGAGTTTAAAAAACAAAAACATTATATCACAACATTACTTCACATGCCAATTGTAGTTCAATTATCCAATAAAAACAAAACATTATATCACATGCCAGATGTAGTTCAACCATCCAAAAATTAAGTTTAAAAAACAAAAATTAGAGATAACAACATTAATTCACTTGACAAATGTAGTTCAACCATGAAAAAATTAAGTTTTAAAAACAAAACAAATTATAACGCAACATTACTTCACATGCCAAATGTAGTTCAACCATCCAAAACTTGAGTTTTGAAAGCAAAACATTATAGATCACAAGTATGAAGTATCAAGTAACATTACTTCACATGCCAAATGTAGTTCAACCAGAATACTTTAAAAACAATACAAATTATAACACAACATTACTTCACATGCCAAATTTAGTTCAACCATTCAAACCATAGGTTTTAAAAACAAAACAAATTATAACACAACATTACTTCACATCACATGCCAAATGCAGTTCAACCATCCAAAACATGAGTTTTAAAAACAAAATAAATTATATAACACTGTAACATTACTTCACATGCCAAATGTAGTTCAACCATCCAAAACTTAAGTTTTAAAAACATTATATATCACATTCACATGTACCAAATGTAGTTCACATAAAATATGTCCAAAATTTGTAGATCTCACAAGTATCAAGTATCAAGTATCAAGTATCAAGTTATATATGACTGCATCTAAATAAGACTATATATAAAAAAGTAAATTTAAGACTAAATCTATTGAAAAATATAATGTTACAAGTGTGCATGTGCATCATTCATCAAATAAAGATGGATGTAGTGTCTCTCGTAGCAAAGTCCGATCCTCGAGCTATCCTACGAAGCATGGGGAACCTATACACAATGTTTACAAACATTAAAATTTAATGTTTTAAAATTGAATGAGAATATCTATAACTTCATATAAAAAACAAAATGTAAAAATAAATAAATCATGCAATACCTCATGAGGTTCCCTCTCCATTTGTTGCTTGTCTACTAAAACTCCCCCCATAGGAACATCTTCAACAGTAAACTGCACAATATGTATATATATATATATATATATATATATATATATATGAAAATGCATATATAAAATTATTTCCAATAATATTAAAAAAAAATAGACAACTTGTTCAAATGGTTGAAATGGTGTGGATGTTCCTATCTCCATCGCTAGAGTATATGGAGAAAAGAAATCCTCTATAGGAACCTAAAATTCAAAAAAATTAAAAGTATAAAATAACTCAAGATCAAAATCTCAATTTATAATAAAAATTTTAAATTTAAATTTATAATAAAACTTTTAAACTTCAATTTATAACTTATATATATATATATATATAAGTGAAATATTGAATACTTGTGCTGGTGGATTTGGCACATCTCCTAAGAGTGGCTCCGAAAGAAAATCTCCAAAAACCTAAAATTCAAAAGATTTAAAATAACTCAAGATATAGATATATCTCATTTTTTAATGGATATTTTTGAGGTGGAATATATAACTTAAAAACATAAATTTTAAAAGTGAAAAATTGTTCATACTTGTGATGGTGGATTTGGCACATCTCCCAAAGAAGAAGAAGGTACCGCCATCCCAAAAACACCAGACAGAATCAGAATCTATTAAAACATTTTATTATATATATGTACATGTACATGTGTGCATAATTATTTATTTTAAATAAATCTCATCAAGTTTCGATAGATATAATAATAGATAAAAAATAATTGTACATCATCATGTTCACGTAAAAAACACTAACATTTTCCAACATATCTTGAAGGTGAGAACCATATTGATTGTATGATTGATTATGAGACCCATCTTGGTTGTTTGAACAGGAGGCTCCGACCGTGATATTAACATTATCTTCATTCATCAAGCGTGACAACTGCAAATGGTGTTAGCATATAACGATACATTTGCGTTAGGTTAATGTATACAAATAAATGTATGTATATATGTATTTATTACAAATTGTACATGTGTTAAAATAATTGAACCCTAACCATTAACACATACAGTTCCCATGCCCTCTTCCTCATGAAAAATTAGGTCCTTCCAACCATTGCGACAATTATTTGCATATGTTTTGAGATCTTCAACACTCATGTTGTCAATCTCTTCATCTGTATAATACACAAAATTAGTGCGTGCATTCTCACGTGCTCTTTGTCGATTTAGACAAACATCGACTCCATCCAATCCACTGTGAACATTGTCAATGATGGCATCCCTTTCTTCTCGACTAATTTGAGAAGTGACATCTATCTCTGACCGCAAAGTTTTGACACGCAGAGATCAACTAACCAATGGTGGTTCAGGGCAAGGAAACTCAACATCACGCCTAGCGCCCCTACGGTCACATAATCGACCTTTCCCAGGACCAAAAAATTTAGAGGAAATGTCATTGTAATTGGGTTTCATTTGCAAAAATAATTTTGCATAAAATAATTTTGCAAAATAAAGCGAAACCTCGTCGTTCCATGGGAGTCTTCCATAGGCCGCAAGGTGTCTATCATACAAATAGTGAGCTATATGAGGGTGCTTGAAATATTTCCCCTTCAACATATTTCTTTTCATCCCTTTTTTGAAATTAAACATAAACTTAGCCATTTCTTTTGTAACTCTTTGTTTAACAACCTTCCATTTATCAGGACCCATCACTATTTCCTTTATTTTTCTCATCACTTCTACAAAAGTATCAGTGGTTGGATCAATATTTTAGTACACATCTACTAGTTCACTTAAAGAGTGTGTAACTATTTCCAAGCTTTGTCGACTCTCAGCAGGTAGAGTCAAAGCCACAAGACCTCTCTTCAATTTTGCATGAATATGTTGACACCTTTCTAATGCGCACTGATGCATGTTTGTTTCCCAAGGTATATCAAAAATGTCAGATGGATAACTCATGGTTGGTGGACAACCTTCTTCTTGAATGATGCGTTCTACCCTACGTCTTTTTTAAGCAACATTTGGAGCAACATTTTCAACCTCTGCATCAATATATAAAATTTTTTATATTAAAAAAACACATGTAAAACTTTTTTACAAATTGAATGAAAATAATATTCAAATTGATGGCCACCTCGATGTGGTTGGCTAGCATCTTGCCCACCTTGAGACTGTTGAGAACCAGAACGACCCTGCTAAGAACCAACATGACCATCGATTGGTTGAGAACCAACACAACCATCCATTGATTGGCCTCTGGGGGAATACATGTCACCACCTTCACGCAATCTGCTAGCACTTATTGATGGCCCTCCAAGGGAATGTGAACCACCACCACCCTCACGAGATGAGAGAGAAGCTTCATAAAAAAATATGAATTTATAATCAATTCGAAAATATATTCATACATATAAATACATGTACATATTCATTGATTAAATTGCATGAACCATACAATGATTGCGTGAACCATGGGCATGATCCATTGATGGAGTAGATACCCTTCTCCTCTTAGCTCCTAAAAAATAAAAAATGAAACTTACTAACAACTAATTTAACTCACAAAATTGATTAAAAATCAATTCCACATGTATAGACATGTATGGATATATAGAGATTTAATATTATATTTAAATACCATGAACATCCCTCAATCCCTGATACGCCTCTCTCATAGAGATATGGGATTTTTTTTATATTCGTCGTTCATCCTCCGTGATATATATATCTACAGTAGACATTTACAATTATTTTTTTAAATTACTATTTAAAATAAATTCAAAATAAAATTCAGAAAATTAATGTAATTTAGTGTACACAAATTATGTAAAACACAAATTTCAAAGCACTAATAGATGTGTGAAACTCAATTTAAGAATTTTTTTTTTTAAATGTTAAGTTCACCAAATCGCGCTTTACATGGTGGGAGCACAGTTGGTATAAAATTGAAAAAAAACACATGGTCATTAAAAAAGAAGCGTGAAACTCCATTTAAATAAAAATTTGTTGAATTCCTCACATTTTAATTTTATAAAAATTTGAAGTTCACTAGTTGTTGCAAATGTGAAGTTCACCAAGTTGTGCTTTACATGGTGTGGTTGGAGCACACTTGGTATATAATTGAAAAAAACACATGGTCATTAAAAAATACGCATTTATAAGTACAAAACACACACATATCCAAGATATGTTACAATGTACATCAATTTTTTTTTGAAGGAGAGCGTCTCAACACTAATTTATCTTTGAGAGATGAATCTTGAATTTTTGAAGAAGAGCGTCTCAAAACTAATTCATCTTTGAGAGATGAATCTTGCATTGGCATTGCCCCGTATAATTCTAATTCATCTATTAATTCATCTTTGATAGATGAATCCTAAATTGGAATTGCCCCATGCAATAGATTAGCATACATCTTATTCACATTTGTACAATGTCTTATACTAAAAAATTGAAATTGGCTAACAATATTGTTTGTTTTTCCATGCATTTTTTTTAGCCTCTCCTTCTTAAATTGGTACACTCCTTTCATCTGGTTGCACACAAGTTTGGAAATGTTGAAAAGTAAAATTCCATTTGATCCATACTCCGTATTTGTTCCCAAGCCTTCTATCAATGCAATATAATATGCCTCGTTGTTTGTTGTTCTTCCCAATACATTCATTTTCCTTTGGATGAATTTGTTAATTGCAATATTGGAAAGAACATGTGTAATCACTGCTTTCCCTGGATTGGGATAGCGAGAAATATCTATGCATAATGTCCATTTTTCAACCATATTTAGTGGGTTTTTTATCCCTGCAAAAAAAAAATCAATAAAAATATATTAAATTGACATTTATTGCAAATGCATGGGAGAAATGACACATGTACATGAGATAAATAACATGTGCATGGTTTATCTTACAGTTTGACTTAAATTTTATGGTAGATCTCACATATACAAATGAGATGCGTTAAATATTGCATTGCCTAGAGTTTAAAGGAGATTTATGACACATATACATGGTTCATGCATGGTTTTCATAAAAGTTTGCCTTAAAATTTATGGCAGAATTCCCATCTAGAAATGACATGCCTTAAGAAAGGATGAGATCTAGAGGCTACTTGGCCCTTTACATGCCTTAATAAAGGACGAGATCCATAGGCTACCTAGCCCTTTAAATACTGGTTTAGAACTTGTAGAATTTAAGACTCAACCAACAAACTAAAATCCTATGGAAGTTCAACCACTTTAGGTTCATTTTTTAGGCCTTAAAGTTTGTCTTGAATTAATGGGGGAAAGCCTTGAGTTTGGGGGATCCTATCCTATGAGATTTCAACCACTTTAGGTTAAGTTTTTAGGCCTTAAAATTTTCCTTTAATTAATGGGAGAAAGCCTTTAGTTTGTGGGAGAAATGACATTTAAATGGTTTGAAAACTTATTTTAGGCACTTACTAAAACAACTAGTTTCGGTGGTTGATAAAGTTATTTCAAAAGTCACACCTTTATGAGTTTGTGGTAGAAATTAAATAGAAATGGCACATGCCTTAAAGTTTTCCTAAACGTTTATGGGAGAAGGGAGAAATGACACATGTACAAGGTTTGCCTTAGAGCGGTAGTGGTTTATGGATATTAAAATGAAGAACTTCTATTTCTGTTCCAAATATTGACTCTAGGGGAATTTACTGGATATGTTATCTTTAATAAAAGATGAGATCCAGAGGTTACCTGGCCCTTTACAGACTCTTCCTTTAGAACTTATAGAAGTTAACCCTCACTAGAAAAACTAAAATCCTATGGAAGTTCAAAATCCTATGGGAGTTCAGCCACTTTAGGTTCAATTTTCAGGCCCTAAAGTTTTCCTTGAATTAATGGGAGAAAGCCTTTAGTTTGTGGGAGAAATGACATTTACATGGTTTGAAAAATTATTTTATGAACTTACTAAAACAACTAGTGGTAGTGGTTGATGAAGTTATTTCAAAATTCATGCACCTTTATGAGTTTGTGGGAGAAATGAAAAATTGCCTTATAGTTTATGGGATAAATAAAATATAAATGACACATGCCTTAAAGCTTTCCTAAAATTTTATGGGAGAAGGGAGAAATGACACATGTACAAGGTTTTCCTTAAAGTGGTAGTGGTTTATGGATATTAAAATGAAGAACTTCTATTTATGTTCTAGAGATTGAATTTAGGGGCATTTATTGGATATGTCACCTTTAATAAAAGATGAGATCCAGAGGCTAACTGGCCCTTTATATGCTCTGCCTTTAGAACTTGTAGAAGTTAACACTCAACAGACAAACTAAAATCCTATGGAAGTTCAAAATCCTATGAGAGCCTACCTAACCCTTTACATGAAATGACATGCCTTAAGAAAGAATGAGATCCAGAGGCTACATGGCCCTCTACATGCCTTAAGAAAGGATGAGATCTAGAGGCTACCTAGACCTTTACAGACTCATTTAGCACTTGTAGATGTTAAGACTCAAAAAATAAAATAAAATCATATGGAAGTTTAGCCACTTTAGGTTCAATTTTTAGGCCTTAAATTTTTCCTTGAATTAATGGGAGAAAGCATTGAGTTTGGGGGATCCTATCCTATGGAATTTTAGCTATGTTAGCTTCAGTTTTTAGGCCTTAAAATTTTCCTTGAATTAAAGGGAGGAAGCCTTGAGTTTGGGGGATCCTATCCTATGGAATTTCAGCTACTTTAGGTTCAATTTTTAGGCCTTAAAGTTTGCCTTGAATTAATGGGAGAAAGCCTTGAGAAATGAAACATGCTTTAAAGTTAATGGGAGAAAGCCAACATGACACGTGATTTAAAAACTTTGCCTAAGAATTTATGGGAGAAATGACATGCGTATGGGAGAAATGACACATGTACACAATTTTCTTTAAAGTGGTTTTGGTTTATGGATATTAAAATGAAGAAATTCTATTTAGATCTGTTCCAGAGATTGACTATAGGGGCATTTACTAGATATGTCACCTTTAAGGAAATATGAGATCCAGAGGCTACCTGGCCCTTTACAAAATCTGCCTTTATAACTTACAGAAAACAACACTTAATAGACAGACTAAAATCCTATGGAAATTCAGCCACTTTAAGCATTTAGGCCTTAATATTTCCCTTGAATTTATGGGAAAAAGTCTGTAGTTTGTGGGGAAAATGGCATGTCCATGGTTTGCCTTAAGTTTATGGGAAAAATCAGATCTATAAATGACATGTCTTAAAGTTTGCCTTGCCTAGAGTTTAAGATAGAAATGACATGTACATAGTTTGCCTTAAAGTTTTCATTATAGTATATGGGAGAAATGACATTGTCTTATAGTTTTTGGGAGAAATGACATAGAAATGAAATATGTCAAAAGTCATAGGGTTTGCCTTAGAATTTAGTTTTCCGTGAAATTTATGGGAGAAATCACATCTAGAAACCTTTATTTTGACATCTATAAATAGGCTAAGAACATTAAGAAAAAAATTTCAACTTACAAATTAGTTATGTCCTTAATAAGAAGTATGATTTAGCACTTATCGAATTGTTTAATAATTTATAATAATGTCATTTTTTGCTTGTACTATCATTCACCCTTGATATGTACAATAATTTTACAGCTTCAAAATCAACCTACACTATCATCATAAATTATTTATGTCCTTAATAAGAAGTATGATTTAGCACTTATCAAATTGTTTAATAATTTATAATAATTGATATGTACAAGAATTTTACAACTTCAACATCAACCTACACTATCATCATATCACTATAGCCATGTCAATATAGATTATTTATATCCATTACATCATAAAACACTCCACTTTTAACATTTTAAAAGAATAAAGCAACATTGAGGGTGTAAATTTAGGTACATTAATAAAATACAGCCACGTCAATCTAGATTATACATAATATTTAACACAATCTATATTATTTATATCCATTACATCCTAAAACACTCCACTTTTAACATTTTACAAGAATAAAGAAACATGGAAGGTGTAAATTTAGGTACATTAATAAAATACAGCCATGTCAATCAAGATTATTAAGATCCATTACATCATAAAACACTCCACTTTTAACATTTTACATTTTACTCACTTTGAGTTTGGGGTATCCTATCCTATGTAAGTTCAATACAACCATGTCAATCTAGATTATTAAGATCCATTACATCATAAAACACTCCACTTTTAACATTTTACATATTACTCCATTTGAGTTTGGGGGATCCTATCCTATGGAAGTTCAGCTACTTTCAGTTTTTAGGCCTTAAAGTTTGCCTTAAGAGTTTATGGGATAAATGACGCATGTATGGGAGAAATGAAACATGTACATGATTTTCCTTAAAGTGGTTGTGGTTTATGGATATTAAAATGAAGAACTTCTATTTCGATCTATTACAGAGATTGACTGTAGGGGCATTTAATGGATATGTCACCTTTCATAAAAGATGATATCCATAGGCTACTCGACCCTTTACATTACACAATCTACCTATAGAACTTGTAGAATTTAACACTACCTCGCCCTTTATAGACTCTGGCTATACGACTTGTAGAATTTAACACTCAACAGATAGACTAAAATCCTATGGAAGTTTAGCCACTTTAGGTTCATTTTTTAGGCCTTAAATTTTGTCTTTAATTAATGGGAGAAAGCCTTTAGTTTTAGAGTAACCTTATAATATGATTTAATGTGAAGATAGTACTTTACCTACAAAACAATGGAATTGAAGACTGTGCTTATATATTAGAGTTCTGTTACGACATATTTATGTTCCCTACCTGAAATGATATTATCTTCTTTTTCCTGTATATTTCAGGGTACTGAAAGAATGGATTTTCTTAATGGCATGATTTTCAAGATGTGGAGTTATTTTTTGGTTTTACTTCATATTCTCGAAGGGCTAGACATTTCAAATAATTTCTTAAGGTTGTTTTATTTGAAGTCAATCATGTCATTTTGAAACAGATAAAAATTAAGCAAGGAAGGTCGAAAATGAAAATAGTTTAAGGCAGTGTGTAAGTGAGACTTAGTATGGTCATGGGACACATCCAACATTAGGCCATTGAGTTATGGATTCACTTACAACTATTGAGTCCTACTCATTTGACATATAAGTGTTTATCATTTTTTTGTTGATCACACAAGCTGGGTTTGGTTGGAGGTTATGCAGTCAAGGTTTGTTTATTCAATTACATGGATTTCCCTATGGAAACATTGAATTAGTTGTATGTCAATTTAATCCTATACGGAATATTTCCTATAAATTGTGGATCAAACTTCTGAGCTGAGATTATCCTAATTTTACTTTATTTTGAGCTAGCAAAGCATCTAAACATCTTCTTATCGCATATTATGAGGTATTTATTGATTGTATATGAATGTTTTGATAAACACTAATCATGTTCAGGTTGTAAACAAAAGAAGTCCAAGAAATGGATTTCCAAATGGAAACCACAAAAGCAGGAAGGTTTTCAAAAGAAAAAGACCTTCTTTAGAAAAAGAGCATCACCATCTTCAACAATCAGATGCTTTATCTGTAATTAGATAGGCCATTGGGAAAATTCTTGTCCAAAGAAACTAAAAGAAGGTAAACTTATAGCATATGCAAGCCTGCTAGAAGATAAATTAGATCAAGCCCGATGGGATCTACTTTATTGTGATCTTCATGATAAACCAGAAGGAGAAATATTCTATTTAGAAGATTCGGAAGAAGAAGAAGATCCAGCTAATCCATTAGACCAACACTGTTCAAATAAAAAAGAAGAACATGACAATGAAAGTCTATAATCATATCAGTTTTGTATGTTTACTCAAAAAACCCTTGCAGAACTAGAAGAACAACTAAGAAGAGTACAACCATATGAAATGACACTAAGAATTTTTCTCCAAAAAGAGATAGCAGAATTAAAACAACACCAACTCTACCAGATCAGGTTCCAGACCTCCAGTAGTATGACTCCAAAACAAGTAGAGAAAAAAATGAGATATGACATACTAAACGCTTGTAGCACCTGAAGAACAGATAAGAAAAGTACAGGCATATGAAATGGCACTAAAAGGTTGTCTCCAAAAAGAGATAATAGACTTAAAAGGACGCCAACTCTACCAGAGCAGGTTCCAAACCTCCAGTAGTATGACTCCAAAATAGGTAGATAATGAAATGAGATATGCAATCTCGGGAGAATGGCATCCAGATGAACTTTATGCTTCACACCCAAGCAAGAATGAAGTAAGACAAAAGGTGAAAAGAGAACATGTAGAATCATACAAGCTCCAAATCAGAGACAAGAAAGAAAAGATCAAAAAACTTGCATCAGAAATCCAATGTCTGAAGAAGAATACCAAGGTCCTAATTTCGACTCACAACAATATCCAGGTAAATCACTTGAACTTGCAGGACATCCAAAATTGTATATATCTATCCAATTTTGTCTGCCAGATCTCAAACCCTATTCAATTGATTGTGTATTAGATCCAGGAGCCCAGCTAAATTTAGCTAGACATTTATCTATTCCTCCATTATATTGGGAAAAGTCAAATGAATTAGGTTCTAACATAAATAGGGAATTTTTTCCTTTAGAACACCAAGTTCTAGATTTCCCTTTAAGGATTAAATATCATTCTATTATTTGTACATTATTAGAATTAGATAATATTCTTGCGAATATTATTCTAAGTTATAAATTCTTTACTAAATATTCTCCAGTTGGCATTAACTATGAAAAAATATCTTTTGTGCTAACAATTAAAGGAAATTCTATCTTTGTTCCATTAAACACACAAGAAGACTTCATTGTACCAAGAAACGTTGTAGGGTGCCAACCTGGAAATTTGGAGCCCAGGTCGCAATTCAGTGACGAGGCCGCAATTCGGTGATGATGCCACAATTCGGAGATCAACCAGGCTACAATCAACGAGGAATTTAGAGGAAAATTACCTGCAAACATAAAAAAGAAGAAGATAAAATTAAAACAAAAGAAAAAAATTAAAACAACAATAAAACTAATTTAGAAAGAAAAAAACAACATAAATTACCTGCCAAGACCCTGAAAGACTCTGCAAACACAAACGTAGATGCAACACAACAAATGCTCGAAACATAAACACAGGAGACACAGATGCTAATAAGCTCGAAACCCATTAATGGGTTTGGGTTGGTGGATTTATTAACTTAAAGTTGAGCCAAATTGTTTTAAGAGTTTGGTTGAACTTATGTTATCGGTTTTCCGATCTCTGGCCAAAATTCTATTTGCCCACGCCGTCAGTACACCATCAATGTAAATGGAAGAATGAGTTCGGCCGAACTAATTTTTAAAGTTCGTTCGAACTCTATAATAGTTCGCCCGAAATTTTATAAAAGTTCGACCGAATTTTTGAGAAAAAGAGCTTTCCATCCCCAATTCTCATAAAGTGTAACCCAAATTCATGGGTTTACCCTTAAGAGGAATGTCAAATCTTAGCCTTCTATTTATGTCGCATAGTAAGAGGATTTAGGGAATTATGCAGAACAGGTAAGGTTGGAAGTGAGTGCACACGTCGTAAGGGTAGATCTCAACTGAGGAAAAAAACCAGATAAGGGTAAGAACGACACCTCGTCCTCACTCAAAAGGATTGGTTTCAACCAATGAAGTAGACTTAATTAACAACACAACTCAACTTGCGGTGACCACACTCTGGGTATAAAGCACGTGACCAGGTCCTAGAAGCAGAAAGACAAGGGGTAACGGTGAAATGGAAACTGAAAACTAAACAAGAGTTAGGACGAAGGGTTTAGAGTTTCAGAGGCAACCCACCTTCTACTTCGTCGGAAAAGTGAGAATTTCTCGGGCCCTCATGCTCGATAGTCAGTTGCCCTAATTTCTATGATCGTTAGTCATCGATCTAAGAAGGGGAATGGGAGCCATAGATTTTTGGCCAAATCCCGAGTATTGATGGAGGAAAAATTACATGTCGGTATTAAAGAGTATTGCAACATCGGAAACCATAACATATGAAACTCATTAAAACATATCCAGATGCGAATCAAATCTCAATTGAGTACCACTATGTTATATTTCCATAATATATATGCTATGTGTGAAACAATACACAATTCCCAAGTCAAACTACCAGCTGTATGGGAAGTGTTTTCAGATGTATTAAATAGTGTTCGAGGTATATTATATGGTGACCACTGTTTCATATTAAATAATGTTCCAATTATATTATATGGTGACCAATTTTTTGTATTAATACTTGTCCTATGTTTTTGGTGATATTTAATAAGTCATATAATGTGGAATGCCAGAAAAGATAAGGAACCGGATTATTTTTTTATATTTTTTTTTAGTGAGATTTAAGGGAGGAGAGACATTACATGTTGTAGGACCATTCAATTTTGATTTGATTATTAAAATAAATAGTGTGCCATGATGGTTGAGAGTATAACATTGCATACAATATGTGTGTAGGGCTACAAATTCTTGTGTCTTTATTGAAATTTGTTTGCCATCAGAGTAAGTGGATTCGATCACACACAATATTCTACTTACACATTTATATTATTCTCCACAAAAATTCACTTCAAGGTAAAGTATTTTATTGTATGAGTTTATAGAAACATTAATGTGGATGTAATATCTGTTACTGCCATGGAAAAATCTAGTGTGACTAATTATGCTTTGGGTGGGTTAGTGCCTCTCAACATAAATATTTTGAAATCAATCGCCAAGTCCCAAACTTCCTAATACATATCTCACAGAAAAGAGCTCTCACTAAAGCTAGAGCTATGGGAACAACAACCAAGTTCTAAGTCGAAATGAACATTGAGTAAAACGCCATATGAAGACAAACCCTCCTTAATTTATTTTTACATTTTTGTTCAATTGTGGTGCTAAATAGAGATGTATTATTATGAAATAAATACATTTTATTTTTTCATTATCCAAGGCACATCATGAAGGGATACTATACCCTATAACTAGTTGATTTGAGGGTCATTTAGCATCATATGCCTATAAAAGTGTTGATAAAAAACCCATTTATGGTCATTAAAATTATTATTATTTCATAGCTTCTTTAATATGCACTAAATTACATTATACTTTAAATATTTTCATAATATGATTATGAAATTTTTAAAGACAAAAATTTCACTTTTATTGTTTATTATTTATTTGTTTTAATTAAAAATAAGGATGATGTATTTTTATTATACTCACTTTTGTATTTAATATAGAATTGAAATTATGTTTTTAGTAGTCAATATTAAAAATTTTGATTTAGTAGATGGGTTCTAGATAAAATATAGAATATTTTCTAATCACTAAATAAATAGATGATATTTATTTATTTGTTTTTTAAAAAAAGATAAAAAATTAAACAATTTTGTATATATTTTTAATTATATATATATATATATATAGCTTGATTAAACCATTGGGATATTGATGAGAATTTTGCATTGCAAAACATCAATAACATTAAAAAAATTGTTACTAATTCTAAGTTCAAAGAATAAATGTGGTGTGAGAAAGATCTAGTAGCTAAAATAAAATTAAGGTATTATAAGGAGGTCATCAACCCCACCTTAGAAGATCAAAAGTATCTCTCTATTTTAACTAGCTCAAAGAAGAAAATTAATATAGCCAAAATTAGAATGAACTCTTATGAGCTCCATAGTAAAACAGGTCATTGGACAGTTCCTAAAACACCATGCATGGAAAGGATCTATCATCTCTTTGAGAATATGAACATCGAGGATGAAAATCACTTCCTCTTAGAGTGCCCTACGTACAACCACATTAGAGCTCAATTTCATAATCTTTGTTGCAATACTGACCTTCCTAGCCTTTTAAGATGTCAAAATTATAGTGAGCTTGGGAGGCTTCTCTCCAAGCTTTTTGAGCATAGGAATAAAATCTTAAATAAAATTAAATAACTCTTTTATTTAGGTCCGATAGACCAAAGATTGGCCTAAGTGGATGTTAACCATCATCATCATCATCATCATCATTCAATTTACTCATTCTGTTTAAATATATCATTTTTTAATTATATGTATTTTATTGGGAAAAAACTTGATTTAATCTAGTCATATATTGAGATAATAAGGTAAATTTTTATTTTGGGTGGCTTTGAGGTGACTAAAACTAATTTTATAATATTAAAATGGTATGGTAATTAGTTGAAATATGGATTAAAATTTTTTTATTTGAAATATTATTTTCTATTTCTATTATTTTTATGATAACATTACTTTTTTATTTTATTTTAACAATTCATTAAAGTAATCTAAGCAAAGCTGAAAACAAAACCTAGTGACTAACAACAACACACTTCTCGTAATTAGAAACATGACAGAAAAACAAAAACAACACATGTAAAAAACCAAAAGAAAATGTTAAAATTTAAAAGCCATCCACAAATATAGTTCTTATTATCTTTGAGATTATGAAATCATCAATTATCTAAGTATTTTAATTGTGATTTTTATTAATATAAAGTTGTATGTCTTTATTGTTTTCTACTCTAATTTAACTATATTTAAACTAAGATAGGGTAGCTACATTGTAGCCCTTGTTCAAATGTGTGGGCTTGTTCATATCTTTCAAAGTTCAATAATTAAACTAAGTAGTAAGAAAGCTAGCTATAAGGCCTTGTTCATGAGGCAATAACATATTTATTTACAGAAAATCATCCCTCATGCAACAATTATTTTTCGTTTTTACAATCAAATAAAAGTTTTTAAATTATTTTATAAAATATTTTTAGTAAAAATTATAATTTTGATAACACAATAGTATAATTTTACAAATTCTATAATAATTAAAAATATTAATTTTTTCTTTTAATATATATATATATATAGTTATTTGACCATGGTTTTAAGCGCAACGTTTACTTTTCAATATTAATATATTTAATTTTTAATATTAACATATTAATAATGTACCACATTCATAAAATATATATTATTTACATATGTAATAGGATATTATTTTTTTAATATTAATTTTAGTATTAATAATGATTAGCTTTCACTAAGACTAAAGTGGTTTATTGGACTAAAAAAATAAAATTAATTGATTTTTTTAATTCTAAATCATTATAGTTTTGTTGACTTAACAAGTTAAGAATGTTGGTAGTGTGGAAAATACTTTGGAAATGATGTAAGAAGAGAGCAATTCAAGATAAAGTGTTTTTCGTCTTCAACCTTCTTACACATGTTCTTTCATCCGAAGTTGTTTTGGGAATATCTTCTCAATGTGCATCTTCTTCTTAGCATTGGTGAAAAAGATAATTTTAGATAGAAAAAGTAGAGTTGATCACTTCCTTATAATAACTTAGCTTAATTTTTGCCCTCTAGCTCTTTATCATCCCACAACTTATCCTTAAATAAAAAAAATAGAGTTGATCACTTCTTTATAAAAACTTAGCTTCATTTTTCCCTCTGGCTTTTTGTCATCCAACAACTTATCTTTAAATTTAGAAATGATAGTATAATATATATTGATAAAATATGTGTTAATTGATATATTGAAATCTAATTTTTATAAAATTTTAGCTTTTAATGCTATATAAAATTGAAGATGAAATTTGCATATATATATATATATATATATATATATATATATATATATATAAAATTATACTTAATGATGAATTTTTTTTTTAATAAAAATATAAAAAAGCACTTCAAAAATGGTAAAAAATGGAAATTTTTGAGAAGCAATTTTGCAGGTCTTCTATGTATTTTATTACCATGAATTGATAAGAGTATTAAGCATTTTTGAAGCATGATGAAGTGATACTTTTGAATTAAAGTAAGGTATTTCAAGTTTATAGATATGATTATAGGGCATTGTTAAATTTTATAGGTATTTATTTGTATTTTATTTATTTAACTATCATTGACTAGCATTTTTAAAATCTACATGTTATTAATGACACTCAATAAAAATATGTACATATATATAGATTCTAACTTATAAAATTGGAAAATTAACCTATAATATAGTTTAGTAAATCTGTAATATAATAAAGTTTTTTATATAAAAAGTTGATGTTTTGTTAACCCAACAAGGAGTTTTAATTTTTCTATATAAAATAACAAGTATATTTTTTTCATAATTGAACATCAAGAAATTGATTTTTTTTGTAATATAATAAAGTTTTTTTATATAAAAAGTTGATGTTTCCATAACTGAACAAGGAGTTTTAATTTTTCTATATAAAATAACTAGTAAATTTTTTTCATAATTGAACATCAAGAAATTGATTTTTTTTTTAGCTAATTATGCATTTAAACTTTAAGCTACAAATCCCATATGAATTTTCAATTGTAGTATAAACCATTTGTAATATCAATCTACTCAAGCACAACACATGCTTATACTAAATATATAAGTTTTAATATTTGGAATTAGTTTAATTTTTTAATACAATTTTCTTTTTCCAAAAATTCATTTATTTTGATTAAAATTCATATTAGCGATTTACTCATTGCAGATAGTCTGTGACTATGGTGTTACCAAGTTGTACCCAAAAGAGAGACGAGGATGATCTTCCATTTAAAATTTATTTACATAAACATTTATCAACTTCCTAATTTGTAAATTATTTGAGAAAATAAATTCTTCCTTGTTGATTTTACAAATTTCTTGGCACCATATTCACTCAGGAATAGTGGACTTTTCCTCACACAACACTTTTCTTAACTATTTTTAATTACTTATGTCTTCATTTTTCATTTTTTATTCACATGCCCATTAACTTGTGTCTTCCTTTTTATTCACATGCCCATTAACTTACTATATATCATAGATTGAATTAAATTAAAATTTTATATATTATATAATTTAAAAGTTAAATTCATAATAACATTTATCATCATTTTAATTCATTATATCTATCTTAAATTTTCGGAAGTGGGAGTCCATTCATCAAATATCTAAAATGGATCATTGTATTTGTAAAAATTCTTCAATCAAAATTGCAGTGGAAGAAATATCTATGGTTGTGGAACATTAAGGATAGGTAGAGATTTTTTACCTTTCAATGGACATAAACAATCTTCCAATATAGTTGTAACACTCATCACTTTAGAGAATGAAAAAAAAAATTCTTTACACATGTAACTTTTGCCAAATGGTCACCATTGCCATATATTTTGATTAGCCATTTACTTTTGAAATTGACATATTATGATATAATTAATATGTACCACATATTCAATATAAAATTTATGGGTTAACAAAACTACAATTGTGATTATATATTATTAACGTTGTATCTAAGACTAACTCAGAATCAGTATCATGACCTTATCCAGAAGTTACAAGCGGCATATTCGCCAACGGTGTTGACTATTATGGTACTTGGGCCTTTGAATACATCAATTATATTTTTTCCTTGTTACATTTGATTTATTTGCACAAGATTAGTAATTTGACACATTCACATAGGGAGAGATATTTATCATTATTGCATTTAATTTTAGCCTGGGTCCTTTAATCCCTCTTGAGATTTAAGGGTGTCCAGGTGGGGATTTATCCTCCGTTTATTGGCTTCACATCCGATGGTCCACATTGGTGAGGGGTTAGTCAAGTCTTACCTCAGCCTGAACCTTTGATAGAGTTTTCATTTGGCACTGCTCGCGCTGCACTCCGGCTCTGCAACCTATGGTGATGTTGGTGGAAATTATTCTTAACGTTTGGATGGTGGTTCATTATTGTGTTGGGTTCAGTCACTCCCAAGCCCTCCATCTGGTTTCTCGGAGCGTTATTTATGAACAGGTTTTTACTCTGTCACTGGTCGTAGTATTTTCTCTATCATCGGTGGTAATGGTTATTTCATTTGAGGGTTTAGGCAGTGGGATGTCTATTGTATTTCACCGATGTGGAAGCCACTCCAATAGGAAAACTCTGTCTACATAGGTCAATAATTTCCTCCCTTAACCTAAGGGATTTTCTTGCTATTTTCTTTTCTAGCCAACCTATGTTTAATGAAGATTGTTAATCCTCCCTTTCCTGGTTATTAGGTACCCCAGGTGTTATTCGGCCTCTGCACAAACTTCTCTAGTAGTAAGGGTTTCAACTTGGTCTCCGCTCCTCTAGGTATTTCACAACGAGCATGGTTTTTACTCTGATGTTGTACATTCAATCCACCTTTCCAACCTATGATGGTTATTGGCCCATGGATTTGACTGTTGATTGATGTAAGAACAATCCCCAATTTTAAGGGTTGATACCCAAATGTGTTTGGAACTTACTTAATCATGTTGGCTAGATTAGCAGTTCCATCGCTTTAGTGTATTCATGAGCTGAAATGACTCATACATATTTTTTTTTTAAACCATAGTAGAATTATTACATGTATGGTTATATAGTGGTTGTTCTGTTTAACCTCTCCATTATAATTAATTATCTTGTATGTTGTGATTTTTGTTAAAAGTGTAACAAATGATTTTGTCGGTTTCAAGAAGGCTCGACTTTGGTTAATTTGAATTGTCTAAAATTATGGGTATAAAATTATTATTCCTTCTGAAAAGGTAATTGTGTATTTATTTAAAATGCATAGAAAGTGATCATTATTCATTGAATTGGATTTTCATTTATACAGGTTCTTTGATCTAAAGTTTAGTCTGTAGTTTTTCCTGGTTACTATTTTTGCGATATCAACACACAGTGCTAATTGTTATGAATGGAAAACATTTATTAATTATGTCTATGAACAGTGTGTGTTGTATTTCATTTCCAATTTTACATGCATAGTAAGAATCAGTTAGACCCCACCCTCATGATAGTATGGGTTTTTCTTCCAGATTGTTCGACACATAGGTCTTCTCTAGGTTGAACCAACCGGAAGCACCGCCCCGCAAATCGGTGGTTGAAGCCACCCCTTCCAACATCTCTATTAATCCGTTAACCTGGGATATTACTCACTAGTCTCGAGAGGTATAAGTTTATAGGATTCCCTGGATTCCTTTATGCTACCATTCATAATGTTGGTTCTATGTTCTGTTAAACCACTTAAAAGTTCCTCCTTATAGTTTTTATAATGCTATGATAACTATTCTATAGTTATGGTGAATAAATTAATTGTTGTTTAGTTGATTCCTATAACTATAGATCTACCCCGTAATAGTCGGGATTCAGACTTTAACACTAGTAATCATCTCACATAATTTATATTGACATGTGAAAAAACTTTAAATGTATAAACATATCTTTAAAATAGGAACATAATTCATAAGAAACATGAATACTGGCAATTTTTATTCTTCACTCAAGCCTCGTTACTACTTTCACAATTTCTACAATAAGTAACGATGACTAGTTACATTATAACAGTGTTTACACTTACCCTTTTTGGTGCATTAAATCATTTAACATTCTACATTAAAGACCAGCATTAAGATATAATAGTTACTATTAGTCTTCATGTCTATGTTTTGCAATTCTGTAAATCATCATGTTTCGTACATTAGGAACATAATTCGTAGATTACCTGGGTTGAATTAATTCTTATCTGGAATTTCTTGAGTAGCAAAGCACAAAAGAAGGGTCCACCACCCAACCAGTGAGACCGACAATAACGTCCGATGCTCCTCCCGAGCTGCACTACCAGAAAAAAATTGCAATTTAGTCACTTGAGCTTCTTCTTCCATAGACCTCAGAACTTGTTCAAGTTCAATCTATCTGGAATCCAAGGAAAAGGTTCCACTGGTTCTAGTTCCAGCTCTGGAATCTTTTGTAATCTCTTATTGCTTGTCTCAGTCCTTGTCTTATATACTTCTCTTCTACTTAGGATGGAACCCCTCCTTCTCCCGCCTGAGATCCTTTTATCTCTGGGGAGGAATATAAAGAAGTACAACTGATTAATTGTGTGACAGTTGGTAACTAGTTCTAGGCCTCTCCTCTTGAGCATTCCTCTCATAATTTTTATTTAAAATTCCTATCCTTTTGTTTAAATAATTAAATATTATTTACTAATATTTCCATGCATCAATCATTGTCCACATCATAAATTAATTTTATTGAAATTAAACATAATTCACTTTTCATGATATAGCTAGTAAATCAAAATTTAAATCTAAAAGTGTTGACTGTATGGGATGTTACATATTCCATCCCTTAGGTGAACACCATCGCCAATGTTCTTTGCTCATTCTTAAACATCTTCGGATAAGCCTCCCTCATGAATTACTCGTCCTCCCAAGTCACCTCCTCAGGTCCGAAGTGCGTCCATTGCACTTTAAATTGGGTCATGACTCATTTCTGCAATGATATTTCTCTCTCGTCGAGGATGCGTTGATGCTCTGCTAGGAAATCGCCATCTGATTCGACCTGTAATCATATTTCAACAAAAGATATTAGTTACACTCTCCTACAACATTGATCATTATTCTAATATAATAAATTTAACTACACATTTTTCCATTGAATCACATGCTTAGGGTCGTATACGTATTGATTTAACAATGTTACATGGAATACATTGTGGACCCTTATATGAGTGGGTAGAGCCAATCAATAAGCTACAGGCCCAATTCGCTCCAAAATATGAAAGTGACCACAATAGAGGGGAGACAATTTGGTACAAGTAGTCCACCTCGGTGTGCTTCTCTGATCCTGGGAAGCCTTCAAATTCTGTCAAATTTTATTTACGTCCCACTCCATATGTTCTAGCATCTCAGGCCCTAACATTAATTTATTTTCTAGACTATTCCAATTTTTAGGAGTGCAACATCTCCTCCCATGATGTAAGATAGTAACCAGACATGTATTTATCATTCATGATGTTAGACCACATACTTATACCCTCCACTGCCCTCGACATATTTTTAATTAAGAGAGCCTTGTTTAATGTACTTGGGTCGATGACCCCCCAGCCACTCGCCTCCATAGGGCTTGTTATTATTGACTATCGAAACAGATGTATCTTGTGCTTTCCCATCACTAGATCTACACCATTCCAAAGGAACCTTTTCATAATATTTTGTGTCCTTTTAATAATACATTTAGGCAATAAGAAAATATGCATCCAAAATAGAGATTTTTTTTGTAAAATTGTTTTAAGCATAGTTAATATTCCTCCCAAGGACATACACTTATGTGCCCAACAACCCAATTTCTTATTAAATTTGTCTATAATCCATTCTTAGTCGCATATCCTATAACTGGATGGTTTAAGGATGAATCCTAGGTATGAAAACCTTCGCACATTTTCTTAGACCCGACTGTTGGGTGTGGAGCCTGATTTTCTTCCAAATTCAGAGATCCTTGTTTTTAGCTGGATGTATACCCCAGGAAAATTGTACACCCTTGCACGCGGGGGGGTTGACCCCCCGGTTTGGGGGTCTGGGGGCCAATGGGGGTTTCGGGGGTAGCGCCCCCAAAGCCAAAAACAGATGTAAAATTTCCTTGTAAAGGTACAACAATTTCTAGTCAATCTGGGCCGTTCATTAGGTGGATGATCTGACGGTAGAAGTTATGTTTAGTTTAGGTTTTTTTTCCCTAGAAGGAAACCCCTTGCTTTTATGAGGGTATTTTATTGTGGCTGCGTATGGTATGTGTATTCTCTGAGCGGGAAATAGATAGGGAGATTGTGAGAGATAACAGAGAATATTACAGTGAATCTGCTGTAGGTTTTGTCTCTTCATTTTTGATGGATAATAGAAAGGAAGGACGGGCTGTTTGGAGTGGACGTAGCCCAAACTAGGTGAATAACGTATATCTGTGTCTCTCTGGTTTTTATGTGTTTTGTGTGCTTGTATTTTCTGCATATGTTATGTGTTGCATTGCTCTATAATATTTAATTTTGTAACAACTGGTATCAGAGCCAAAGATATATTTGGCTGATAAACTCGTAGGAAAGAAGGGTTCCTGGTTCGAGTGGGAGCAATGGCAGAAGATGCTAAGTTTAGGGTCAAGAAATTTAACGGCCAAAACTTCCCGTTGTGGAAGATGCAGATGGAAAATTATCTGTATCAGAAACATCTGTACCTACCATTGAGCAAAAAAGAAAATAAGCTGGTGGCCATGACAAACGCAGAATGAAACATTCTCGATAGAAAGGCACTCAGAACAGTACGGTTGTGCCTTGCGGCGTCAGTCACCTTCAATATTTCGAAGGAAATAACAACAGAGGATTTGATGCAGACGTTGGCGAAATTATATGAAAAACCCTCGGCCTCAAACAAGGTATTTCTTATGAAATGACTATTTAATATGAAGATGTCGGAAGGTGGATCTGTTGCAGACCATTTAAATGATTTTAATACAATTACCAGTCAGTTAAGTTCTTTAGGGGTAAACTTTGATGATGAGGTTAGAGCTATGTTATTCTTGTGCTCGTTGCCAGAGAGTTGGAATGGTTTAGTAATGGCCATTAGTAACTCTGTCTCTGGATCTGGTACTTTAAAGTTTGATGATGTTGTTGGTGCTATCCTTAGAGAGGAAATGCGATGGAAAATATTCGGTGAGACATTGGGTAATGTTTTGAGTGCAGAGTCTAGGGGAAGAAGAATGGAAAGAGGAAAGAGCTTGGGATATCACAGTAAATCAAGGAAAGGCAGATCCAATTCCAGATCGGGGATAGTGTGCTGAAAATGCGGAAAGAAAGGACACCTGAAGAAATACTGTAGATCTTGGAAGGAAAAAGAAGGAGATGCACAACAAGAAAATAATCATGAAGAAAATGTGACAGGTGATGTGTTACAATATGCTTTGATTCTTTATTTCAAAAATGTTACTGATTCTTGGGTTGTAGATTCAGGGGCTTCATTCCATGCCACACCTGATAAGAAATATTTTCATGACTATGTTCAAGGAGATTTTGGACAAGTTCGTTGGGTGATGATAAACCCTGTAAAATTGTTGGAATGGGTAAAGTTCTTGTAAAACAACAGAATGGAAACCAATGGCTACTAAAGGAGGTAAGGCATGTTCTAGATCTGAAGAAAAATCTGATTTCAACAGGGCAGTTAGGCAGTGAAGGTTGTGTGACAACTTTCACAGATAAAACTTGGAAGGTCACCAAAGGAGTGTTGGTAATAGCAAAAGGTGAAAAGGTTGGTACATTGTATTTATGCAATGGTATTTCTTACTCTGTTAATGCTTTACTTCCAAAGGAGCAGATGCAGCATTATGGCATCATAGGCTCGGATACATGAGTGAGAAGGGAATGAAGATTCTTCACTCAAGAAATTTGTTGCCAGGTCTGAAGAATGTTGATTTGGATTTCTGTGAGAATTGCATTTATGGAAAACAAAAGAGAGTCAGATTTCTCGAGTTAGGAAAGAAAGTGAAAAATTGGAGTTTATTGCATACGGATGTATGGGGACACCTTTCCCGAGGAATTATCTCAACGGTGGCTCTTCGCCGCTATTATGTTACGTTTATTGATGGTAGCCTAGAAAAACATGGATTTATTGTATTCAGAATAAATCTGATGTATTTGATACTTTCAAGAAATGGAAAGCTTTGGTTGAGATTGAGACAGGAAAGAAGTTGAAGTGTCTCAGATCAAACAATGGAAGTGAATATTGCAGCAAAGAGTTTGATAGGTATGGTTTTCGAGGCATGGAATTCGTAGGCCAGAGAGGCAGTTCCAACATGCCCCACCACAAGAAAATGGTGTGTCAAAAAGGATGAACATAACAATTATGGAGCGTGCAAGGTGCATGAGATTGCATGCAGGATTGCCTTTACAATTTTGGGCAGATGTTGTAGATACTATTGTTTATCTAATAAACAGAGAGCCTTCAATTTCCTTGGATGGTGGTATTCCAGAGGAAGCATGGACAGGTAAAATGGTAAACTACTCTTTTTTAAAGCCTTTTGGTTGTGAGGCCTTTGTCCATATTAATAAATAAAACATAACAAAGCTTGAGGAAAAATAAAAGAAATGTACCTTTATTGGATATGGTGGTAATGATTTTGGTTATCGCTTATATGATTATGAAAATCAAAAAATCATTAGGAGCAGAGATGTTATATTCAATGAAATGGTCTTGTATAAGAATCAGTTGTAGGAAAAGAAACAGGAAAAAGAAAGCAAGGAATACGCGGTTCTCGATGAGATATCTGAAAAATTAAAGGTGCCTGAAAATAATAATAATCCTTGACGGTAAACAACCACCACAACGGCAACGAGCACCTCAAATGCTTGAGAAGTGGCGTTCAAAGATCTACGAGGGATAAGTAGACCCCACTGACGATGCTCTCCTTAATTCTATTTATTACGTGATTATTAGTATTTGAACTGCACAGATATTTATATGTGAGCTGATGCGGAGTTGAAAGTAGGAAGAAATTAGGAGCTAGCCATGGAAGAAGAGATTGACTCCTTAATGCATAACTAGACTTGGGACTTAGTCACGTTTCCTATAGGTAAAAATACATTGCAGAATAAATGGGTTTATAGGCTGAAGGAAGAAGATGGAGGAAAATAGAGGTACAAAGCTAAAATTTTGGTGAAGGGGTTTTCACGGAAGAAAGGTATTGATTTTGATGAAATATTTTCTCCTGTTGTTAAGATGACTTCAATCAGAACTATCTTAAGTCTTGTAGCAGCAGAAGATTTACATCTTGAACAGTTAGATGTAAAGACATTATTTCTCCATGGATATTTGGAGGAAGAGATATACATGCAACAACCAGGAGGATATGAGGTCAAAGGGAAAGAAAAATTGGCGTGCAGGTTAAAGAAGAGCTTGTATGGCTTAAAAAAGGCTCCAAGGCAGTGGTATCTAAAATTTGACAATTTTATTTCTGAACAAGGTTATACTAGATGTCACTCTGATCATTATGTTTATCTAAAAAGGCAAAATGATGGCAGCTATATTATATTGTTATTGTATGTATATGACATGCTTGTTGCAGGGTCTAACATGTAGGAAATAAATGTGCTCAAAAAAAAATTGGGAAATTCATTTGCAATGAAGGATTTGGGAGCTGCAAAATAGATCCTTGTTATGAGAATAACCAGAGATAGTAAAAATCGAAAATTAACACTGTCTCAGAATGATTACATACAAAAGGTGTTGAAAAGATTTAATATGCACAATGCAAAACCAGTTAGTACATATTTTGCTAGCCATTTCAAACTTATTAAGGAGATGTACCCAAAGACCCAAGAAGACATGGATTATATGTCTAAAGTTCCATATGCATCAACAGTTGGAAGCTTAATGTATGCAATGGTCTGCACAAGGCCTGATATTTCACATGCAGTGGGAGTTGTAAACAGGTGCATGAACAATCCAGGAAAAGAACATTGGATGGCAGTAAAATGGATTCTCAGATATTTGAGAGGCACCACAAATCAAGCATTATGCTTTGGTGGTTCAAACATTGCTCTACAGGGATCTGTTGATGCAGATATGGAAGGTGACAGAGATAACAGGAGGAGCACAACAGGATATGTATTTACTGTAGGTGGAACAGCTGTCATTTGGGTTTCAAAAATCCAAAGTGTTGTTGCACTTTCAACAACAGAAGCCGAGTATGTTGCTGCTACAGAGGCTAGTAAAGAAATGATTTGGTTACAAAGGCTTATGGGTGAATTGGGTAAGAAGCATGATATGGGCATGTTATACAGTGATAGCCAAAGTTCCATTCATATTGCAAAGAACTCAGCATTTCATTCCAGGACTAAACACATACATCTGAAGTACCATTTCATATGGTCAGTATTGGAAGATGGAGAGTTGAAGTTGGAAAAGATACACACTAGCCAGAATCTTGCATATATGCTAACAAAAGTTGTAACATGGGAGAAACTAAAAATGTTACACCATTTTTTGGTCATCTAACCTATTATCATTAGATGGACCCAAGTACACCATGTAAGACCAGTTTTACCCTAAGTAAAACTGCTTTCACTATGTTAAAACAGGAAACCCCAAAAGGAAATATTAAACAAACCCATATTTGTTTGATTTTCCTCATGGAATAATTAATTAAACCATAATTTAATTATTATTCCCAGTCATGTTTAACCCAAAATCGAAGAAATTAATTAGATAAACCTTTATTTATCTTATTATTTTCTAGGAATAATTATTTAAACCTTATTTAGATAATATTCCTTGTTAAATATGACCAAATCACCCACAAATAGTTAAATAAATCACTATTTATTTAATTATCTTTCAACCACTTCCTTAAATAATTAAATAAATCATTATTTATTTGATTATCTTCCTAATAAGCTTCATAAAGATAAATAAATCATTTATTTATTTATTTTAACAAATTAAGGGATTTGACCCAAGTCAAATACCTTTTCCCTCCAACAAATATAATAAAATATTCCATAAAAAGTGGATCTAGATCTGGTTAACCCATGCACCAAGATCTAGAATGACCCAATATTTTGTTATAAATAGGAGGTTTTTCCCTACCATTCTTCACCTTTTGTTGCCTATTAGATCACTCTGGATCTATACACTTGGTCACCATTTTCTGCCATTTTGCTCCCTTTGAGCTCTACTCTTTTGCATTGGGTTTTCTACATCAACTAGAGAGAAGAATCTTAGATCTAAAGTGCTGAGGACTTCCAAGAACCCATCCCACTGAGGGGAATTGGATACTCCTTCTGGTTTTCCTCACAGGTGCCCCATTTAATACAAAAATTCTTTCAAAAATTGTTCTTGTCTTGTCTATTGGTATATGGAGCAAACCCTTATTTTTATTGCTTAATGTCTTTCCATACATAGATCTGGTGTTTTGCAGCTATTTTCTTGTCTAACTAATCGTAGATCTGAAGATATTGGCAGCCACTTTTGTTGTTAGGGCTATTAGTTATGCGTAGCTAAAGTGGTCCTTTTTCGTACACTTCGACAAAGGATTCATACTAACAAATGGCGACTCCACATGGGTTTTAAATTACGACCGCTGTCGTTTTTCATATTCGTGCATATCCAGCTACTTCAGACCCTAGGGTTTCTTTTCAGATGTTCATTTTTCCTATTTTTATGTTGTTTTTCTCACATAAAACCCTAAAACATTAAAATTTCTAACTTCCGTGTGTTTCTGACCCTATTGCGCAGGTAAGCGACACCAGCCGCAACTGAGACGACAACTTTTCTAAAAATCTGCCGCCGAGACAACCAGAACAGGGGGTCGCACTTTTTGGCCCTAAACCTGCGACCTAGACCTCCAGGTCGCACTTTTTAGCCTGTTTCCTGTGACCTGCACTGAAATCAGGTCGGAAACTGCGACTTGCCATTTTTTCAGCACTTTTTCTGCAATTTTTCTGGGTTTTGCTGCAGCTTCTGTCAGGGTCCTCCAGCCTCTGCCCCAGGTCCGGTGGCACTAACGCCCCGGGGGCATCTCATTCCGCCGACGGTATCGTTGGAGCCCTTTCCCATCCATACGCTCAACCTCCTATGGGCTATGGTCCCCCTCAGGGAGGGGCCAGCTCCTCCAGCACTCTCCCCCCTCCCGGTAGCATGTATCCAGGATACGGCATGCCTCCTCCTTTTGCCCAACCTCCTGCTTACCTCAATGTTGCCCAACCTACCCATTACCCTTATCTGCAGCCTGGTACACCAGCCCCTCCAGCATATGCGCTTCCTCCTCCCTTGCCTCCTCAACCCCAGCACCAGCACCTACAGCCCCCTCCAGGGCAAGTATTTGCACAACAGGGCGCGACCAATCCCCCTTCTTCTCAAAGAAGGCGGAGAGGCAATCCAAACCAATCTGCCCCTGGTAACCATGGACCCAATCCTGGTGTGGACCCTAGCACTACCAACCAGCAACAGGGCACTCAGCCCAAGCCGGACAGGCCGCTTCACACAAGCAAGCCGTGTTCGTGTTGCGGTGTTTATGGTCACTACACCCACGATTGTCACCTTTTACCCTAGATGCGGCAGATGTGGGAGTCTCAAGCCACATTGCGTGGACAGAACGCCTCCCCTCATGCTCCTCCTAATGTGGCCACTACTCAACCAGCTGTGTTTACTGATCCTTTCCCTCAGCAAGGATTCGTTGCTACTCAACCGCCCGACAGCCAAGTAGCCACCCCACCTTCCCTTTCTGGTTCCTCTGATTACCAGGTCCTTATGATGCACTCCGATCCCAACCCGTCTGTCGATCTTCACCTTCAAACTCGGTCTCGCCAGCACCCCAAGCCTCCTGCTGAGGCTGCTCCCGAGCCTCCTTCTTCAGGTTCTCCAGAGCCTCTTTCGTCACCCAGTGGCCCCTTACATATCCCTCAACCAAAAGTTGAGGTTCATACCAAGATACCTAAGGGCCCACTACGTCGAAACACTGCTCCCAGTCGAGCTGCCCATTCATATAGCATAGTAGATGATTTGGCACAATCTCCTGCCGCCATTTCCACACTGGAGCTCCTCCAGTCGTGCCCTCCCCAAAAGAAGGCTCTACTATCTGCCGTGGGCGTTGTAGATCCTGCTGATGACCAAATGATTGTTTTCGATTCCACTCAATCGGACCATCCTCCTCTGCCTCCTTCCGTCGCCTTCCAAATCCCAGTCAAAATCCGGAACGCCAACATGTCCCGGTGTATCATTGATGAGGGGGCATCCACATGCGTGATGTCCGCTTCGGTTTGGAAGCAACTCGGATCTCCTGAGCTGGCCCCTTCCACGATCACCCTTCGAGCATGGGACGGTCATGCCTCCCAGCCCATTGGCCTGTTTCGTAATTGTCCTATCACCCTCGCCGGTAAGACTGTTTGCGTTGACGTCGAAGTCATCGACGCCCCGATAGATTACAACATTCTATTGGGGTGAAGCTACACCTATGCTATGTCTGTTGTCCCATCCGCGGTCTTTCGCAAGATGTCTTTCCCCCATAATGGAAAGATAGTCACCATTGACCAGTTGACATATCATGAGCCAAAATCTCAGACCTCCCCTGAGACGACCATCTCTTCTGTAGCCAACAAGCAAATCGTTGATTCCTTGACCAGTGTCTCCCCCGGCATTTACAAATATTCCTCCCTGCTTGGAACTTTCCCTAACCTTCCCCCCCCTCCTGTCACCGATCCCAGCTCATCGAATGTTTGCATGATGCAATCGTCTCAGGCTGCCCGCAAGCGGCCTGCCTTGGCTAGTCAGCAACCTCCTCCTCGCCCTCCGCAACCCGCTCCTAGCCATTCATCTCAGCCAGCCGGACCTCCTCCTTCTGGCCCTACCCCTACAGCTGGTATCCCTGAACCCCTTTACCCTCCTGGATCGGTTCCTCCTGGCCTTAACCATCTCAAAGCCATCCCTCTGGTCATTACCTGGCGGCGGATCCCTTTCCCTAGCTCCCCTCCCGGAGGTATATATTACGTCACCGTCCGCAGCCACCCTCTCTCTCCCTAACCCGGCCTTGGGCATATCGGTGCAGCACGCCGTCCCCCCGGCGCAACCCCTCTGCAGTCACCCCAAACCCCTATGTCGAAGCGACACTTGGGTTCAACTTGGGTCCCCCTAGCTTCCTGGATTGTCTCAGGTGCCCCCGGCACCTCACGGACACCCCACCACGACGCGACGGCACCCAGGAAGAAAGGAAAAGCCCGCAAGGGGGCATCCAAAGACAAGACTACCACGACTGACCCGGCCCCTCCACCGCCCGCAAAGCCTTGCGCTTTATGTGATGTCACCGGTCATGCCACCCATGCTTGTCCTGATTTGCCTCGTATTCAGCCCATGGTTAAAGTCGCGTTCCCCGAGTCTACGGTCCCTGAAGCCCCCATTCCTTCTTCGTCTGTAACCAAGAACCCCAAGACTCTCCGCACCAACAAGCCCTGTGCTTTGTGCGGCGTTCATGGCCATTACTCCCACCATTTTCCTCACCTGACGCACTACCGCGCCTCTTTAGAGGTAATCCGAGAGTATGAGGTTGAACAAAATCAATCCGCCTCTCCTATCCTCGCGCAATACGCTTCAGGTCAACCTGAGGATCCCCCCGCTCCCATCGACATTCCCCCCCCCTTATGTTCAGATGACAGAGTCTACTGTAACCATCCTTTACCTATCTTCCTCTGCGAGACACTCGGAGCCTAGCCTATTTTTATCCTCCCCTGTTGTGTCCCTTGATCACCCTGTTCCTCCTCATACCCGAGATCACTCCACTTGTGTCTCTGTTGACCTTCGCAGCTCGAGTCCTCACCATGCTTCCGATAGCCCTCATACACCACCCTGTCTGAGTCTTGGTCATCCTTCCCCTTACACTCCCTCCTGCGGTTGCCACCCGATGACTTCTGTACACTCACGCTGCCGTCATTTCCTTTCATCTCCTCATTTATTGTCTTGTCACACCATTCTGCAGGACCCCCCGTCCACACCCTTTATCGGCTACGCCGATGGTGCAAGTCGCTACTCCAGGAATCTAGCCTTGGCATGTTGGGCCATCTTCACCCCCTTGCATGGCCTTGTTCTTTCCAACGGGGTATGCATTGGTTCTGCCACCAACAATCAGGCCGAATATGATACAGTGCGTGGTCTGTTAGCTGATGCCCTCTTTCATCGCATCCTCCATCTGCACGTTCGTTTGGATTCCCTGCTTCTTGTAATGAAACTAAATGGTGTTTATCGTGTGCATAACCCTGTGCTATTTAGACGCTATTTATGAGTGAAAATCTTAATACGTGCGTTTGAAACCATAACTTTCAACCATGTACCTCGAGAACAGAATCACTATGTAGATAGTATTGCAAACCATGTTCTAGATTGGCATTTATCACACACAATTCATACAAGAAAATAACATTAAATCAACCATCAAAAGACGATGCATATCCATAATATGTGTCGCAAAACATATGTTTAGAGTCCATCCACTCTGATACATAAGACATGCCCATAGCATGTTACAAACAAAAACCCAAAACTGGGGGCACCACCTGCCCCTACATACATCATAGGGGGCACCACATGCCCCTACCCCTAATCACTATCTGGAGGCTCCCGGGCCAATGGCTCTGCCCCTGCAGCACGTAGATCACGCATAGCCTGACCGGCCATTGACACCTCGCCACTCCGAGGGGAGACCAACACATGGCTCTATGAATTGGTCGTCTAAGTCCTGCCACCCGCGCTCTAATACTCCGGTCAACAACCTTTCGCGTCTACGGCGGATGTCCTCCAGCAGGGCGGCTGCATCCTCATTCTGTGCCGCTCTCGACCCACTTGGACCTGTAGCTCCAGACGCTGCCGGTTGTCCCATATATCCGGACGGTTTCACCGGTGCTATATCTGCATACCAAAAGTACATGAATCATTATCATCAATTACTATTCAAAAACTTTAACATGCCCACACAAGAATAGCAATTTGTCACTTACCATCGGGCCCCCAGACTCGACCAGGCGGAAGTGGCAGATCCGGATCGCCACAGTAGCTCATCCCACTATAGGGGTAGTCGTCTATGTACAGAGGCGTCTTATCCCAATGGGAAAAAAACTCCGGTCGAAACCCCCGCCCGACCGCCCCTCCTCCTCCTCTGCACAGTAGCCGTCCCCAACGGCGCATCCTGGGCTCCCTCGGGCCCCCATCTGGAAGCTGTACACGAGGCCTCAAGGTCGGGATCTTCTCAAAGAAGAAGGCGCAAAACAAAGTCCCATATGAGCAGTCATGATTCACCTGCCGCCTGCATAGCGACAACTGTCGCTTTAGCGACACCAATAACATCTGGGCCCACCCATAGTAGGTCCCACCCAACACACTTTCCACTATCATCATCTACCCCCCAGTAATGTGATGGAACACCTGGATGCCCAGAATTCGCAGCACAGCTACGGCCACTGCACGGGTTTCTAGCCTCTCTAGATCCTCGATCGGTATTCGAGTCCCCTTGACTTGGAGACCTGGTCGACAATAGCGTTCCACGAACTCCATGATATGCCGCCCCCACGGCAACACTGGCTGTGTGTTTCCCACCATCCCCAGTGGCGGGAGACCAGTCAGGAAGTACACGTCCTGGACCGTCAGCTCGATCCTGTGCCCCTGCACTACAAAGATCTCCTGATCTGGATCCCAGTAAATGATAATCCGGGCCAGTAACGGTTCCCCTGCTCTCATCAACGGGTTCTCCAAAAACTTGAGAACCCCAAATCTGGCCAAAACACGGCGGACGCCCTGATCCACCTGGGTCTTTGTCCGTAGTGTCCCCAGATCTCTCTCTCTCTCCAGTTGACCCGTAACTCTGCCATACCTGCACAAACACATCATTTTTGTCAGCGTACAGATCGGGAAAACCATAACCAAACACCAAAACCCAACTTCCAGCCATAAAACAGCACCAAAACCCCCTCATCTCCCAGGTCGCAGTTTTCTGCTCTTTTCTGGACCTTGTCGCACTTTTTTCCCTGATACCTGCGTCCTAGGTCGCACTTTTTGCCCCAAAAAGTGCGACCCAGCCGTAGAGATGAAGGAGGGACTGTTCCTGGATTTCTGGGCCCTAAACTGAAAAAGTAATCCATCAAAATGCAAGAGAAAAGTTAGACCTCCTACCTGCAACTGACGGATCGCGATTCCAATGGTCGGTTTGTCCGCTACGTTCGCCGCAAGATTTAGGGCCTTCTCTCCTCTCTACATTCACCACAGCAACAATAGCAAATGAGTGATTTTGGAGGGAAAACTGCCTTATTAAAAGAGAACCCCTGTTTCTTCTTTCGACTGCTGTGACCACACCGTAGCCCAGTTTGACGAACCGTCTGCACCGTTGGAAAGCTCTCACCGAGCCCTCAAATGGGTATCTGTTAGTTTTTTGAGATCTGCCACTCCACCAGGACACATTTTGTCCACGAAGGGTCACTTCACCCCTCCTTAAAATCGAATTTCCTCACTTACGACACTTGTACTTGGGGCACCATCTTGCCTCCTTACTTGTCTTCGTTCGTGTTGATTTTCGTCATGAGTTACCATCATGTACTCATGTTTCCACGGTCCCCCATTGGGGCCTTTACTGTGTGGCAGCACCATCAAGTCGCCCTTGTTTAGAGCATCCAAGATTGAGTCATCATTCCCTCCATGGAGTCTATACTGAGTCCCTTTGTACCCCACTATAGTCCTCCATCCGTCATTGATTGGTCTCTCTCTTGTGTCGCACATTATGACCTTCATTTCCACTGTCCCCCATCCCTGATGATGTTGTGTCAGTCGCTGCCATGTCATTCATGCCCTTTATGCTCTAGCAAGGGAAGTCATCCATTAGCTACTCAGTCCTTTCCACTTCACTATCATCATTAGTGTCAGTCTGTCCGTCGCTCTACTCTTTTCTCTCGTGCCTTAGTTGAGGGTCTCTCATTGCCTCAACTATGGCGGACCTCCTTCTATCGACATCAGCTCATTTATTCCAAAAGCCAGGTCTAGAGAGCGGTGTACCTTGGTTCCAGCTTTCACTCCTATTTGGGGCCTCGGATCAGGCAAAGGGATATCTCCTTTCCCTTTGGCTTGATTGTTTCTCCAGCTTCTTCAGCATGATCTAGATTCGTATACTTGATGGTCCAGTGATCTAGCAGCAGCTCTTGATGATTCCCGGGTGTGTGTGAGATGTTTCAACCCTCATGAGGGGGTGGCCCTGCAGGTAGCCCCCCACATGCCCGGATGACCTCTTCTTTGCAGCCTTCGATGCAGCTCCAGATATTTGATGATGATTGGCCATAGCCACTTGCAGCGCCTCTTCGATTTGCATGTATCAGTCAGATTTTGTGAGCCCTTCCTCATTTGCAGGGGGCATTTGGGTTGTATTTGTATCTCATATACTCAGATATTATTGTACAGGTCCTGGCTGTTATCCCAGGCACAGCATGTATGTGGGATTCCTCATTGTATTTTTATCTGGCTCATGATTATGCCAGCTGTATTTTATGGTTCGGTCCCTTGTTTACTGGACACACTATTCTTTTGTACTTTGTCTCGACGGGCATAGGTATGCCTCCCCCGCTGCCTTCAGCACAGGTACCCTCTCATAAAAAGAGACTTGTTGCACCTGCGAGTCTCGTCTCCTCAGGGTCTAGTCCTTCAGCACACTATCTACCTCACATTTCTCTCTCTAACACCCCTTTTGTTGTCTAGTGATTGTGTTCTTACAACGTACTTCGGTCATACGATTTGCTCCTAACACTCGCACGCTGGGGGGCAATCTGTTACACCATTTTTGGTCATCTAACCTATTATCATTAGATGGACCCAAGTACACCATGTAAGACCAGTTTTACCCTAAGTAAAACTGCTTTCACTATGTTAAAACAGGAAACCCAAAAAGGAAATATTAAACAAACCCATATTTGTTTGATTTTCCTCATGGAATAATTAATTAAACCATAATTTAATTATTATTCCCAGTCATGTTTAACCCAAAATCCAAGAAATTAATTAGATAAACCTTTATTTATCTTATTATTTTCTAGGAATAATTATTTAAACCTTATTTAGATAATATTCCTTGTTAAATATGACCAAATCACCCACAAATAATTAAATAAATCATTATTTATTTAATTATCTTCCAACCACTTCCTTAAAATAATTAAATAAATCATTATTTATTTGATTATCTTCTAACCGCTTCCTTAAAAAGATAAATAAATCATTTATTTATTTATTTTTGACAAATTAAGGGATTTGACCCAAGTCAAATACCTTTTCCCTCCAACAAATATAATAAAATATTCCATAAAAAAGTGGATCTAGATCTGGTTAACCCATGCACCAAGATCTAGAATGACCCAATATTTTGTTATAAATAGGAGGGTTTTCCCTACCATTCTTCACCTTTTGTTTCCTATTAGATCACTCTGGATCTATACACTTGGTCACCATTTTCTGCCATTTTGCTCCCTTTGAGCTCTACTCTTTGCATTGGGTTTTCTACATCAACTAGAGAGAAGAATCTTAGATCTAAAGTGCTGAGGACTTCCAAGAACCCATCCCACTGAGGGGAATTGGATACTCCTTCTGGTTTTCCTCACAGGTGCCCCATTTAATACAAAAATTATTTCAAAAATTGTTCTTGTCTTGTCTATTGGTATATGGAGCAAACCCTTATTTTTACTGCTTAATGTCTTTCCATACATAGATCTGGTGTTTTGTAGCTATTTTCTTGTCTAACTAATCGCAGATCTGGAGATATTGACAGCCACTTTTGTTGTTAGGGCTATTAGTTATACGTAGCTAAAGTGGTCCTTTTTCGTACACTTCGACAAAGGATTCATACTAACAAAAAATGTGCTCAGTTTCAATTGGTCTTCAAGGATGATGATGAAGATGAGGAATAGCTAGGTCCAAAGGGGAGTCATTTTCCAAAAAATGAAGTAGCAGTGGAGTTGCTACAATCAGTCTCCAAGTGGGAGATTGTTGGGTGTGGAGCCTGATTTTCTTCCAAATTTAGAGATCCTTGTTTTTAGCTGGATGTATACCCCAGGAAAATTGTACACCCTTGCACGCAGGGGGGTGCAGGGGGGACTTGTCCCCCCCATGGGGTCTGGGGGGGCTGACCCCCTAGCTGGGGGGTCTGGGGGCTAGCGGTCCCCCGGCGGGGGTTTCGGGGGTAGCACCCCCGAAGCCAAAAATAGATGTAAAATTGCCTTGTAAAAGTATAGTAATTTCTAGTCAATTTGGGCCGTTCATTAGGAGGATGATCTGACGGTAGAAGTTATGTTTAGTTTAGGGTTTTTTTCCCTAGAAGGCAACCCATCGCTTTTATGAGGGTATTGTATTGCGGCTGCGTATGGTATGTGTATTCTCTGAGTGGGAAATGGATAGGGAGAATATGAGAGGGAACAGAGGATATTACAGTGGATCTTCTGTAGGTTTTGTCTCTTCATTTTTGCTGGATAGTAGAAAGGAAGGACTGGCTGTTTGGGGTGAACGTAGCACAAACTTGGTGAACCACATATATCTATGTCTCTCTGGTTTTTATGTGTTTTGTGTGCTTTTATTTTCTGCATATTTTATGTGTTGCATTGCTCTGTAATATTTAATTTTGTAACACCGACCTCGAACTGTTCTTTAATTAACCGAATGATATTTCCCATCCCACCTTTATGAATGTGAATGGATTTAGCCCCATTGATATATAGCCTAGTGGCAATGCCAAATGCAATAAGAATATAATGAAAAGAGTTCCATTCCTCCACTGTACACCAACAACCAAATAATAGGTCATCTACAAACATAAGGTGAGATATCGAGTGTAGATTCGATAAACGAACCCCCCTAATGAGCCTCACATCCCTAGCAGCTCTAAATTTCCTTCTTAATGTATTAATATTCAACAATAAAAGGAGGGGTGACAATGCAAAACCCTTTCTCAAACCCCTATAAGAAAAAAAAATTGGAGGGTAAGCCATTAATGATGACAACCATGTTTATGAACTTCAGGCATGCCAGAATCCAAGTACAGTTCTTATGACACATGCCCATATTGATCAATATTAGAAATAAGAATTACCATTTTGACAAAATTGTATGCCTTACTCAGGTCGACCTTAAGGATACGTGATCTTTGCACATTGTTTTTAATAGAATGTAGCATTTCTTGTTAAATCTATAGCATCCTGTATCTGTCTCCCTTCCATGAACCCAAATTGTTATGGAGTAATGAGGTTAAACATTAATGTCTTAAGCCTATTAGCAATCAATTTAGAAATGACTTTGTAAACAAAATGACAGAGGGTTATGAGTGTTTAATCCATGAAGGTGATCTGATCTTTTGACTTCGTGATTAAGACTAAAAAGATGGAATTGGTAGCCCCTGAGATGGAGCCTCTATGTTGAATCTCCCCAGCAACCTTCCGTAATTCAGCTACAATCAACTCCTTAAAGATTAAGAATAGTTCCACCCCCCACCCATCCGATCTAGGACTCTTATCCTTGGCACATTCACTTAAGGTGGCCAATAGTTACTTTAAGGTTATTGGCCTACCAAAAATGTTATTATCTTCAGTAGACATCATAGAGGGAATTATCTCAATGAAATGAACCTGATTATCATATCTATGTTCTTTGGATGGAAAAAAAAAATCATCAAAATGAGAAATGACAACTTTTTCAATGGCTTCATTGCGCTTATGAACAACCCCCAATCATCTATAATATGTTTGATAAAATTGTGTTATTTCTTGCTATTAAAATTTTTATGGAAATACTTATAATTCTAATCCCCTGCCTCCAACCATAGTGCCCTACTCTTAAGTATAATATCATCTTCTTGGCCCTTAATAATGTCTCGCCTCCGACCTTCAAGTGATGCAATTTCATTATGATATATAGACGATAAATAGAGAGGATGATTAACATCACTCAACACAAAGATGGATTTATCAATATCTAGCAAGGATTGATTCTCATTTTTTTTCTTATTCCTAATCTACTTATGGGTAATCAATTTAAGGCTCTGCAAATTTTGTTGAAAAATGGTGATAGGGGAACATGATATGAGGTGAGTATTACCAGTCCATACCTTATGCACAAGGGATCTATAATATGATGATGTCAGCCACTACGCACTGGACTTGAAGGGATGACCCCTCAGAGTTCCTACCTCTGTCCAAGAAAGAATTATAGGAAAATGGTTTGAAATATGCCAATGAATAACATACAATTTGACCTCCCCCATGTAGGAATAAAGTGTCTGGCTAATCATGGAACGATCAAGACTTTTTGAGATTCCTTTGATTCCCTCTCTTTCATTGCACCAGGTAGGACTTATCAACTTTGGAGAAACATCCACTGGCGCATGGGAATCCACCACATCTTTGAAAAAAATAGATAATGGATCGACCTGAGCCTTATGCCCCCATACCTCCAAATTTCCAGTGGTGAAATTCAGGTCGCCAGCTATAATAAGTGAACCTAGCCCTAAGATTCTAGATTTTATCACCGCATTCCAAAATGCCCTTCAGGCATAGTAAGGAGAATAAGAGTTGAGAATCCTGATCAGTTGCACTCTAGCCACCAAATATCCTGTGAGAAGGACACCTCAATAGGTATGGAATGCCTTTAGATCCACCATTCTTGGTATCCACATAGCCCCGAGGCCACCCAATAACCTAGATGCACTTGTGGCAATGACATCCCATCTCAGGAATATCCTCTGCATATCTACCCATGCTTTATCATTTACCACCATAGTTTCTTGGAATAGTATAACAAAAGGGTTATAACGCTGACACATGCCCCTTAGAGTGTTGATTTTGGGTGCAGCTGCCAAACCCCTAATGTTAAGGGAAATTATGATCATGGAGGAACATTGGAAACATGTTTCTCCCCTATAAGGACCCGCAAGCCAAAATAATTAGAGATTGTAACATGCCCTACTGTAAATTATTCATCAATAGATAGGGGCAATTCAATGGAGTCCCCCACCGGGGATAATGGTGAGGTAGACACTACAAAGTTGACAACTCTTTTGTATTTAGGATTTCGTTTCTTTCTGTGGGTTACGTTGGCACGAGAAAATCACCCTTCTTTCTTTTTCCCCGCTTCAAATAATTCCCGTTTAATGAGTAGTGGCTCCATCCCTTCCAATCCAACCAAAAATTCCTCCAATTTGCAATTGGGCGAGGGGGAGGTTCTAGATTGTAACAATATTTTTGCAAAGGAGGCTTCAGTTTCTAGTAATGGAAGGACTTCCAATTGATAAGGTTCCCCACGTTACAAGGATAATAATCTAGTCAGCATGGTTTTATGCATTTTAGGATTAACAACCGCGTCGCCCCCTCGATCAGACTCTATAAGAGGTTCGCATTAAGATTGACCCAAAAAGACCCTATTAGCATATGTAGGTGTGAACCCAAGAGAATGGGTTGAATCCAGGTATATAGTGCCACCCAAAGGGATGGGAATAGTGGATGGTAATGCCTCAAGCCCCGGTTTAGAATTCAAAAAGGAGATCATAGAAATACCACATAGAGAATAATTCTGATGATTATCAATACCAGCAACATTCTTTGAAACACGTTTATGATTACCTTTGTTATTGATGAAAAATATCGAGGTTGCCAGGAAGGATTCCCGCCGTGAATCTGTGTGCATCGGAGACTCAATCCACCACATAGTCGACCCTGGTGAGTGATCCATAACCCCTGTATCCTCTGAAGTATTAACCCCCACCTCGCATGCTCTAAAACCCTTTTTCCATTACAAAGGGAACAAGCAGTTTGCGTAGAGGTGGCTAGTGCCATAGCATCTCAGACACCTGTAGGGAAGCCTCCAATAATCAATAACCAGTTGTTCAGTGAAGTTTGACCATCGAAACTCTAGATCCAACGAGAGCAGTTGGTCGAGGTCCAACTCAACTAAAACCATGGTGATCCTCTTATCAAGTTTCCTGAAGCAACCACTATCCCAATAGTAAAATTTTTCGATGTGATTTGAAATTTCTCAAACCACTGCTTCATTCCAGAGTTCTAAGGGCAAGCCTAGGGTTTTGACCTATAAAATGTTACATCTAGGTACATCAACATTTGAATGGAAACCTATCATCCATCGTTATAACAGCATGACACCCCTCCCCTTCACCCACGGGCCCTTCAAAATGGTTTCTGTATCCTCCATACTTCCTCCATACTGAGGAAGTGAAAGCAGTACCAGCCATTAAAGAGTTGGCTAACTTTCGGCCTGTATTTTAGAATTGGTAACCATATCTCCTCTAACCTATTTCTTCGCCTCTAAACCTGTCATTTTGGTGTTAAACCACCTCCCTACCAGTGCTCTATTTATAAGCCTCTCCATTGACGGCCAATATGCCTCCACTCCAAGTACTAACGGTATTTCTCTTGAAGCTGCCTGTAATGGTTTTTTATTACGTGTTAAATTCCTTTGGTTCCTGATGAACCTTCCTGGCGATGTCCCTTGCACCCTACCATCCACTGGAAATAGTATAGAATCCCCATAACCAAACACAGTGTCCTCGTCTATGAGCGCATTTTTCGATGGTCCCGTACCATCCCGCATGGAGGCGAGGTGTCACCAGCCATCCACAAGGCCCGTAATCCCCCAACCACAAAGCCGAAGACCGCTACTAGTAATTGCGGCACTTTATCCCTAAATGGTTTCGGAGCGCAGGTAACCTTAATCTGTCCTTATTAGCGATGGCCTGTGTTGTACCGAATCTATGCCACCTCCTCATAACTAATAAAAGTTTCTCCCGCATATATTCGTCGTGAGTACGTAAATACACGAAACCCATTAGACTTTGAGCCTCGATCATCTCGAGACATGTAAATATCATTCGGTCCCCAAAACCCCAACCACCTTTTGACAATGTATATAGGGACTCTTGGGCTATCACAAAGACAACCATTGCGAAATAGAGGTCACCACCTATACCGATTGCCACGTTAGATGCCTCACTAGCTCATCCTCTAGTTTTCTTCAGCTCTCGCCAAATGTATAATCTCTCTTGATATAGATATATCCCTCCACACAATCTCATAACAACGTACTATCCTACATAGAAATATTACCTCTCAGTGTCTCTGGCCTCTTCTAACATGGAACCTCTCCACAATAGTTAACCTCTCCACAATAGTTTTAATCAAATAATGTGTATTTTGTATACCCATCTGAAATGAAATTGAAACCAAGTAGGAGAATTATGATATATGATTATATATCATATCTTTAATATGACTTCGAGAGAGCTTGGTTAAGGGTTTACCCTTTGACAAGCCTACAATAAAAGTTATGTAAATTCTCTTCTAATATTTTAAATATTTTGAAAGTCCCTCAGGATGGTTCTGACAATTTATATCAGGGTTAAACTCTTTTTCATTTGTACATGACATCCTTGCAAATGTTACATGCATGATTCTATTTTTGTTTTATTTAATTTCACGCTTCATGGTTATGTTTAGGGTTTCTTTTCGGAAAGTTGTATTTGTACATATGGAACCCTACATTTTCTATTTGAGAAATATAATAGTATACATGTTCATTTAGCACATTATTTTGTAACTTCGCAAGGTTTATCTGTCAGATTTGCGATTCTAAGCAGGTGGAAGATGAAAATCACTTCCTTTTAGACTGCCCAACTCTTACTCACATTCGCTCTCAATTCCCTACCATCTACCACACTTCCAAGCTTATTGAACTATTAATTCAACCCACCTATAGAAATCTTGGAGAACTTATTTCCCTTCTCTTTGACCATAGAACCAAGATTTTGAAGAATCGAATTAGATTATTTCTCCTCTCTTAAGGTCTGATACACCGCATTGGTATTAACAGATGGTAACCATCATCATCATCATAATTATAATAAAGAATACATTTTTACATCATTCCAGTTTCTTTATTAGCCCGCAATAGTAGATTTCTAAGAAAGCTCCATCAATGTTTTTTTATTTCTTCCAATTTTCTTGCTATGACATATTCAAATTTACAGTCTTATTTTATTTTAACCTTACTATGGTTATATTTATATTTTTCTATCTTTTTAAGAAACTTGTTCTTTCATTAAATGTTTAGTTGCAGTTTCTTCTGACATTCCCAATAATGATACTACAATAATATAGTAATATACATACACTTATATACATATCTTAGGTCGAGGCTTTTGGGAATCCTCATAATGGGGGAATCTTTGACAATCTTATAGGCCATAACCATCAACTTGCTCAGGATTAAGGTGTCTAACCTAAAACATTCATATGGTTCCCTATAGGTTTACCCACTAACGTATGCAAAAGTCCCAAATCCTAACCTTAACATTTCAAGAAAATTATATATAAATATATGCATTTTCCATTTTTCCTCTATCATATTTATTATGGGAAATTTATTTAGAGCATTAGACTATTTCACACTTATTTTTGTGCCATAGGTTTTTCACAAACCCCTCTATTCTTTTCTTAAAAAAAAAAAAAAAAAAAAAAATCCTATATCTACAATAAGAAAGTTAACCCAATACAATTTTCCATTTGAGGTCAAAAATTTTGGCTTCAACAATAAAATAAAGTCACTTAACATATTATAATTATTCTAGTAATTTCTTCAGAAACATGCATATACTTATATAGGTTCCTTCCATAAACAATTTAAGGTTTTTTGTGCTCCTCCCAACCTTGAATCAATTCTCTATTAGTTCTCCTTGAGCTCCACCCTTAACTATCAGGAAAATTATGTGGAATTCTATAACAGGAATTGCCTCGAGCTCCACCCTTAATTATTAGGAAAATTATGTGGAATTCTAAACTAGGAATTTCCTCCGGAACCCATTAGCAACATCTTGCTAAATTCTTTGGGTTCAACCAATCTTGGTACTTTATTCAGGGATAGTGTCATTTATATCCCATAGTTCCTTATCACATAAGCCACAACATAACATCTTTCTCAATTCATGTCTATTGTTAGTCTTCTATACTTTATTTTCATATTTTATGTTTTCCTCCTGAACCCATTAGCAATGTCCTACTAAATTCTCTAGGTTCAACCAATCTTTGTAATTTCTTCATGGATAGTGTCTTTTATCTCCCATAGTTCCTTATCACAGAAACCACAAGATAACATATTTCGTAATTCACATATATTGTTAGTATTCTATACTTTATTTTTATATTTTATCTTTTTCCTTTCTTCTTCCCTGTGCAAAAGATATCAAGAGTAAAATCATCCCTCCGAGAACGATTCCTATTTTTTTTGGATTTTATAGGCATAACTGATTTTCCAATTTCTCTTCTTGATAGTTAAGGATTAATCTCTCATGTTAACCTTTAAGACATTTTGAGATAATTGATTGATTTATCAAAATAATTTCTTGTTTTAATTTTTTTAAAACTAATAATTATGCTAGCATATTTCGTCACAATAATAGAAGAAAATAGTTTAATATTGACCACAATAACAATCTCATTTGCATTCAAAAATTTTATTTCAACATTTTTTATCATTCAAGTTATTAACAATCTCTATCATTTCAACAAATTGAGGTAACTAAGAAAATTTGAAATTAAAATGACGAGATTAATCTCTTACGCATATTCTACATATTTAAAATGATCAGAATAAATAGATGTTCAACAAATTTTCTCTAACCACACATAGCTAAAACCAACCAAGATCCATTTTAACCCCTGATCAATCAAGTAGTGAGATAAATCAAATTTATTGAGGTGAAAAACTTTCCTCAAATTATATACTAAAAAAAAAATTCACATTAAAAATTTGATCTCTAAAAACTAAATAAATTTGAGATTAAAATGACTCTAAAATAATTTATAATAAAAATTAAAATTAAAATAAATAAATTAATATAATATATTATAATTTAAATTTTAAAAATAAATATTACATATAATGTGATTTCAAATAAAATACACAATTTGAAAAGGTAATGGAAATTGAATTCATCACTAGAACACAAACATATTTTTAAGATATATTTTAAAATTTTAATTTAAAAAAAAATACGGTAGCATTATTTTATTTTTTCACTTAACATTTTATTTGATTGTCTTTTCACTTTAAGATACTTTTCTCTATCATGAACCTTGTTATTAATTAAATTTGTTATACACTTAAATTTTTTATTAGATAAATATTTATTTGCCTATTACCATAAAAAATTATTATTTATCTCTTTCTTAAAGTTAAAAGTATTTTCCCAAATCAGATGAGATTTATTGTTATGAAATTCTTATTGATGTCGATTTTATCTTTTAAATTTTTTTATTAAAATAACTTAACAAACATATAAATAATTAAAATTATGAAATTTGATTTAGGTTTTTGTTTTAAATTTTTTATTCATCATTTTTTTCGAAGAAGAATATCAAACTTTTTATTAAAATAGTAAAAAGTTATATCGCAGATGCTGCAACATTCTCTTTGTTTACACTGCCTAAAAAGGGAAATAGGTCATACTGACCAAGATTAAGCCGTGACAAAAAAACCGGACGCAACAACTATGTGCCACAAAAAAACACTGAGTATAAAAAGAAAGTGAAAACTAGGCCACTGGAGCGGAGAGAAAGTCGCATGGAGCTCAGGTTTTCCTCCCTTTTTTCTTCTCAACTTTACACCATTCACCTTGTGATGATGTGGAGGAGATAAAAGAAAGTTGATTTTCTGCCGCAAGTGTTCCAATGTCCCTATCCGAATTTGAGTTATCTGATGTATGATGTCTTTTAATTCCATAGTTATCTAGACCTTCTGGATTCAAAACAAGTTGTCTCGAGGAATCTTTTAGATCAAATGGATCTTGTGTGTCATTTCCTTGTCCCTCTGGTTCCTTTTTTGTCTTATTGTTCTCCATGGGGATGGTCTCTTCCTCTTCTTCTTCAGCATCCACCTCTGGCCCAGGTGGGGGATATTCCCATCCTTTTGCCTGTTTTCCACCCTTCTTATTTTTTCTATTTTCTTTCTTGGCTTCAGGACATGTGTTTTGAAGGTGTCTCATATGCCTACAAATTCTACATTTGAATGCAGTGTTTTCATAATCAAGGTGTTGTATCCATTTTTTCTATTTGCGAGTTAGCAGTATGCTTTCCGGTAATCCTTTGCTAAGATCCACTTCCACATAGATGCACGCGGAAGTGTAGATCATTTCCTCTATTGGTTGAATATATGTTTTTATGCATCACCCAATAATGTTCCCAATACCTTCTAGGATGTGATCATTCCAGAAGTGAAGAGGGAGATTGTGCATTCGGACCCATACCGACATTCTAGTAACATCCATAGTGCTTTCATCAAATTCTGGGAACCATGGAGTGATGAAAAGGCCCATGGAACCCCAAAATCATGGTCCTCCTTTGATAACAATCTCTCTGTCCTTTGAGGATTGAAATTTAACAATAAAAAAACCTTTGGAGTAGAGATGGATATCAAAATTTGTTGTCCAATTTGTGAATATCCAATGGAAGAGCTCCATTAGTTTAGGCCAAAAACATTTAAAGTGACATATGATCGCTTGTGATTCATATGTAGTGCAGTGTTCTTCAATTTTTGGATTGTCTATAATCAAAGATGGTGTTTGGCTCTGCTGCTCTACTATGTAGAGCCTTGGGGCATTTTCAACTTGTTGTGGTTGTATTGTAGTAGTTTTTTCCCTCGAAGATTTTTCTTATAAGAGGGGCCATCATTACTATCCTCTTTTTTTGAGGATCTATTACCCCTTACATTTGTTGCTGCTCTCTTTTTTCACCGATCCACAACCCCCCCACCCCGCAGACACGGGTTGAGGGTAATGGTAGAACTTGAAACAATGGAATGGTCCTTCATAGACCAGCAGTCTTGAAGCGATTTTCTACCACAGAACATGGATTGCATATGAAGATGGTATCCCATATATTCCCTGGTGTTTTGTGTAACATCCATGGACCCACACATTTACCTCTTTTATTCTTAAAGTATTACTAATTCAATGGAGTTAGTTTTCATAAGGTAGTTAGGGTTCGGTAAGGTGAAACTACCGAAGAGTAACCATATTATTTTTACATAAAGAAGATAATGAGGGAGGATATAAGGTCGGCTTTTTGATATTACAACCTGGAGATACAAGCATTAGCAAGAGAGTCTTTCACCATTATTATGAACACATATTAGTTTTGTTGACTCTGAAGAGCTTGATGTGTTTCAATTACATCTGTGGTGTAGCTAATAAGATTGTGAGTTGAGAGATCATGAGAAACCTAAGTTTCTAGGGACATAAGTTGAGGCCTCGAGCCACTATGAGAAAACCCAAGTTTCTAATGTGAAGGCTAGATTACGGAGATGGAAGGTTATGAGTAAAATATAAGTAATGTTTGTTTTTTTTTTCCATAAAATATTGAATGGTTCTTGTGTTAAGTATTACGAGTTTATTTGATTAGTAAGAATGCAGGGTTGTTAAAAATAGCATATGCATTTTATGCATATAAGAATAAAACTCATGCTAGATTTCTTGGAAAGATTATGTGTTGGTATGACAAAAGTGATAGATTTTGCATTAGAAAGAACATATATTAATAAGTTGTAAAATGATAATTATGGTGCTAAAATACTTGAAGAAAAAAGAAGCATTGCATAGAGGAAAGTAATTGTTATGGTAAGTAGCCCTTTTTTGAAAAAAATACTTTTGGAAAAATAATTCTTATGGTAAATAGCCCTCTTTAAGGAAAGATACTTTTTGGAAAATAATTGTTATGGTAAATAGCCCTCTTTTGGAAAAGATACTTTTTGGAAAATAATTGTTATGGTAAATAGCCCTCTTTAAGGAAAGATACTTTTTGGAAAAGAAACATAAATTTTCCTTTGGTATAAACTACGTGCTTTCCTTTGGGATAAGCTACATGTAGAAAGATAAAGAAACTAGGTTATATTGACTTCCTTTTGAGTAGGAATTATGTATTTGTTTACAAGAAAAGAATAGTTAATGATGATGTAATTCCAATAAGGGAATATGTCTTACATACATTAAAGAAGAGTTATTATGATAAGCTCTTGCGTGCACCAAGAATAGTGATTGTGTTATGTGTTACTTACATTAAAGAAGAGTTATTGTGATAAGCTCTTGCATGCACAAAGAATAGTGATTGTAAAGAATAGCGATTGTGTTATGTGTTACGTAAATTAAAGAAGATATATTATGATAAGCTATGGCATGCGCAAATAATAGCCATTGTGTTATAGAGATATATTTTTTGCATGGATAGAAGAAATATTGAGTTATAATGTTTCTTTAGGAAGAATTATTTGTGAGTACTTTGTGCTATCATAACTATTCTGTTAGTTTCATTTGGAATAAGATCATGCATATGCATGCAATATTTGTATTAGATTTCGTTGGAAAGAATATATATATTTGTATGTGGGAAAAGATAACATGTTGTGTTAGACTACATTGGAAAAGATTGTTAGTATAATCTTTGAAAAAGAAGACATGTATTTGTATGATTTATTACATTGGTGTTACAAAAAAGAAAATATGTGTTTGCATGCTCTCTTGTGTTAAGCAACATGTGTTTGCATGCTCTCTTGTGTTAAGAATTCCTTTGGGAAGAGTCTTTTGGAAGCTATGTACTTTGTTGTGTTAAGCATTCATTTGGGAAGACTATTTTGGAATCTATATGCATTTGCATGCATGGGAACAACATTTCTTATGTTAGCTTTCCTTGCGTGTATCAAAAGTAATAGCTAAAGGGTTAGTTATTTTGATTAAATTTATTTAAATTGCATGCACGCAGATCGTAACTTATGTATTAGCTTCTTTTAAAGAAATGCTTGGGAGATGTATCTATTGTCTTGCAGGAATGTGTGCTTATGCGAGGGAAACATTAGTTAATGTGATGACTTATAACTAGCACATATGCAGTATGTGCTGTTAAAGGAAGCATGTCAAGATATTTTAATTTCATGTCATGAATATACATGAGTAGATGGAGAAGCTTATTTAGTATAGATTTATGAAATGGTTGATTAATACTTTATGAATCTTGACATCAATGTATGTTGAAGGAAACATTAGCAGGGAATGATTGTGACTTGTACAAAGGAAATATTATGATTAACATGTTGTAGGTAAATGATTATGGTTCATGTAGATAAGTGTGAGTTGCAGGATTCTCCAATGTACAATGGTCCATTGTAGGTACATCCATGGCACCAAGATAGGAAGATATGAAGATTAGTGGTAAATGTTATCATATTTATTGTAATGTCTTTAAGCTAGATATTTTTATATTTCTTTGTAATATTTATAACAATGGTTAAGGGATGGTCTCCCATATAAACCATTGAGTGAGTGGTGAACACCCTCACGAGTGTTTAATAATAAAATTAAATGTTTGTTGGTTTTCACCCTACAGGGTTTCCAGGGTATATTGGTGTTCAATGATGTGATTGATTATTGTGTCAAATTGATGATGTTGATTCCTTTCTTGTTGTGATGTTCATAATGTCAAGTATGTGATGACTACACGAATAATAAAATCAATGCAAGGTTACATCATACAATTTTATGTTAATGTATTACAATAGAGGTTGTTAATGGTTAAGAAACTTACTATTCTTATACTAAGGTTACACTATGAACTGGTGAACATTCTATCTAATGATGAGTAAGAGATATTTAATAGTGATTTGGATAGTTACTCATGGGTAACTTGTATAAAAACAAAATTAACTCCTTGCATTTCCATGTGAATTTATCGATGTATGTTACAAGTGGTACCAAAGCTAAAGGTCGCAGCACTTGTGCCTTTGGGATTTGTTAATTGAAAATAAACTGAGGTATGATATCAATGGACATCAGTTAAGTTATGATCCTAGAAATGTACAAATTTATTGATATATGATTCTAGCAATCTACATATTGATTGATATATATGCAGTGGTCTATTTTTGACATAAGATGTGTGATTCATGTTTATGAATACATCAAGAGCAATAAGTAATAAATGCTACTGCAAAACAGTTTTCATAACATTGGAATCCCTTTTAGGATAAAAGACAATAAAGAATTTTTTGTACTTATGAACAACCTGAGTACTCACTAGTGATAGTAAGAGTTGACTATTAAAATTTGGGTTTATGGCATATTAATCATACATTTAATGAACATGACTAAAGTTACCATGCACTACTTGAAAAAATATAAATGTGTATAGTGATGGTGTGTGAAACTAATGCATGAATGCAAAAGATGGGGAAAGTCCTTGAAGAGGATGATAAAGTGTTTTAAAATGAATTTGAATGAAGTCTTTTAGATGTTAAAAATACATAATGAGTCAAGTAGTGAGACTTGACTATAATGGCTAGTTGTTGAATGAGCCATGTCATGAATGCATTAAGATTATTAATAGCATTGATTAGTTATGAATGACTAACTAATGAAATTTATATGCATGAATTGATTTTGACTAAAGCTTATTGAAAGTTGTGAACAAGTGATTATGGTAATTACTTCATGTGTCAGTATGTTGGTAACAGAGCACTATGGGAATTAGAAATGTTTTCACTCTTACCAAAATCGTTATTGACACATTCACATTAATGAATATTTGTAAATAATTGTATGCATGGAAAAATTGTATGCAGGAAATTAAAATGATTGCATAAGATAATATGTGCTTAAGAAATGCATATTTATGATTAGCATTATTGCTTATAGTAAGCATGGACAGCTTAAAGGCAAAATAAAACGTGTGAAAGTAAAATATCGCAAACATTGAAATGCTAATTGCAATATTAAATGTTAAAGTATCATGTTATAATGTGCATTATTGTGTTATTTGGGAAATAATAATGTATAAACACATGGTATCATGTTATAATGTGCATGGTTTTGTTATTTGGGAAATAAAAATGTACAACACATGTATGTTATTCATGTTCCATGTTAATCTATATATCATCGGACCCATGTTAAGGGCAAGTATGATGTATGATGCACATAAACTTTCTTTTTATTTATGTATAATGTGCATAAAGTTCATTATGTAATTTACTATGGGAAAGAATGCTAAAAGAGAAATTTAACATGCGAGATAGTTTTCAACAATTGCGAAAGGCTATAAGGCCTTAGGTTGATGGTGGTTGCCTTCTCAGAGGGGTTGATGGTGCTTATGTGCCCAGATTTCCTCTCCCTAGAGATATATGATCTCAGTAAGAGAAAAGAGTTGGCCAAGATGGTGAAGAGGGGAAAACCTAAGGCAACTCTATTGATTTTGGAGCCTGTTGGAGGAGGTCCAAAATTACTCATAGACGGGATTTTGTTAGAGGAATAGGCATGATGTTGCCAAAAGGAATCCTATACTGGACCTTGAATGGTCATTGGAATTCTCGAGCTAGTTTGCTAGTGGAATTCCATACTGGACCTCGAATGGTTTTTTGTCAAATAACTGTTTGGATGTGCAAATGACTCGATTTGGTTATGGAAACCAACTCCCATGCGTTGGGAGGATCATTTTTTTTACCATTTTGGTTCTCATAGCGGAATATTAAAATCAATTTTTATATGATTATGTAAATATCTTGTGTAGATATTGAGAGGAAAGGAGCCTAACACTTGGAAAGGAATTAGAAAAAGTATAAGTTCCGTTTATTATATTAATAATATTTTGAATGTCTTAGCAGGGGCTTGAAAAATATGCAATTGTTGCGTGATTTACCATTTGTATGATTATAGAGCTAGGTGCTCTCTGAGTACTTTATGAAGTACTTTGTGGATGTCTTTAGTAGAAGCAAAGATAGTGTGCATGCGGTACAATTATTTATAATTTTTATGACTAGAGTATTGGTGCTCTCTAAGTACTTGTAGAAGTACTATGATTAAAAATTCACTTGACTTTGCGTAAATAATTGATAGCTAAATTTATTTCATTTCACTGAAAATTTTGTCACTAATGTTATTATTATGGATTTGTTGGTCATACATTATAGGATACTTTCCATGGAGTATTGATGGTTTTTTCAACCATTCTCAGAGTGATTGTGTATAATTCATCATGACTTCCAAGAGTAATTGGTAAGAAATAGTAAGTTAGCATAGAGATTTTGTTTTGCTTCTATGACTTTGAAAATTTCCCAAGTGATGGCAAGTAGAACTTGAATATTTTTGCATCTATAAATTCTTATGTTTATTGATTAAACATTATTGTTTTTAGTTATTGGTATTTCTTAAAAATTAGATCCTCCATTTTGAAGGGGAAGGATCCCCTTTTGAGTTATTCAGATTACAATATCTTGATAAAGGTTAAAGTCTCAGTCAGAGAAACACACCGAGGACGGTGTTATGTTTAAGGAGGGAGTATGTAATATCCATGGACCCACACATTTACCTCTTTCATTCTTAAATTATTACTAATTTAACGGAGTTAGTTTTCAAAAGGTAGTTAGGGTTCAGTAAGGTGAAACTAACGAAGAGTAACCGTATTATTTTTACCTAAAGATGATAATGAGGGAGGACATAAGGTCAGATTTTTGATATTACAACCGGGAGATGCAAGCATTAACAGGAGATTCTTTCGTCGTTATTGTGAACATGGATTAGTTTTGTTGACTCTGAAGAGCTTGTTGTGTTTCAATTACATTCGTGGTGTAGCTAATAAGATTGTGAGTTGACAGATAACGAGAAAACCAAGTTTCTAGGGACATAAGTTGAGGCCTCGAGCCACTACGAGAAAACCCAAGTTTCCAATGTGAAGGCTTGATTACGGAGATGGAAGCTTACAAGTAAAAGTTAGGAAATGTTTTTTTTATTTCCATGAAATATTGAATGGTTCTTGTGTTAAGTATTACAAGTTGATTTGATTATTTTCTTCAAAATATTTTCCATTTTTACGTGTTTATGTGGGTAAATGTGGATAAAAGATAAGAAGATAAGCAATATTCTTTAAAAATAATATGAAAACATGCAATTATGTGCACAGGAATTATGTGCATAAATTGATGAAAGTCAAAGTTATTTCTTGAAATATTTCTTAAGGATTTGGACATGAAGTGGTAAGAATGCAAGGTTGTTAAAAATAACATATGCATCTTGTGCATATAAGAATAAAACTCATGCTAGATTTCTTGGAAAGATTATGTGTTGGTATGACAAAAGTGATAGATTTTTCACTAGAAAGAACATATATTAATAAGTTGCAGAATGATAATTATGGTGCTAAAATACTTGAAGAAAAAAGAAGCATTGCATAGAGGAAAAGAATTGTTATGGTAAATAGCCCTCTTTTGGAAAAGATACTTTTTGAAAAATAATTGTTATGGTAAATAGCCCTCTTTTCGAAAAGATACTTTTTGGAAAATAATTTTTATGGTAAATAGCCCTCTTTTGGAAAAGATAATTTTTGGATAATAATTGTTATGGTAAATAGCCCTCTTTGGAAAAGAAACATAAATTTTCCTTTCGGAGAAACTAAATTCTTTCCTTTGAGAGAAGCTACATGTAGAAAGACAAAGAAACTAGGATATGTAGACTTTCTTTTGAGGAGGACTTTTGTATTTGTTTATAGGAAAAGAATAGTTAATGATGGTGTAATTCCAAGAAGGGAATATGTCTTACGTACATTAAAGAAGATTTATGATAGGCTCTTGCATGCACCAAGAATAGTGATTGTGTTATGTGTTAGGTACATTAAATAAGAGTTATTGTGATAAGCTCTTGCATGCATAAAGAATAGTGATTGCGTTATGTGTTACATACATTAAAGAAGAGCTATTATGATAAGCTATGGCATGTGCAAATAATAGCCATTGTGTTATGGAGATATATTATTTGCATGGATAGAAGAAATATTGAGTTATAATGTTTATTTAGGAAGAATTATTTGTGACTGCTTTGTGTTATCATAACTATTATGTTAGTTTCATTTGGAATAAGATCATGCATATGCATGCAATATTTGTATTAGCTTTCGTTGGAAAGAATATACATATTTGTATGTGGGAAAAGATAACATGTTGTGTTAGACTATATTGGAGAATATTGTTAGTATAATCTTTGAAAAAGAAGACATGTATTTGTATGCTTTATTACATTAGTGTTACAGAAAATAAAACATGTGTTTGCATGCTCTCTTGTGTTAAGCAACATGCGTTTGCATGCTCTCTTGTGTTAAGAATTCATTTGGGAAGACTCTTCTAGAATCTATATGCATTGCATGCATGGGGACAACATTTGTTATGTTAGCTTTCCTTTCATGCACCAAAAGTAATAGCTTAAGGGTTAGTTATTTTGATTAAATTTATGTAAATTTCATGCATGAAGATCGTAACTTATGTATCAGTGTCTTTTAAAGAAATTCTTAGGAGATGTATCTATTGTCTTGCAGGAATGTGTGCTTATGCGAGGGAAACATTAATTAATGTGATGAGTTATACCTAGTACATATGCAGTATGTGCTGTTAAAGGAAGCATGTTAAGATATTTTACTTTCATGTCATGAATATACATGAGTAGATGGAGAAGCTTATCTAGTATAGATTTATGAAATGGTTGATTAATACTTTATGAATCTTGGCATCAATGTATGTTGAAGGAAAAATTAGCAGGGAATGATGGTGACTTGTGCAAAGGAAATATTATGCTTAACATGTGGCAGGTAAATAATTATGGTTCATGCAGATGAGTGTGAGCTGCAGGATGATCCAATGTACGATGGTCCATTGTAGGTACATCCATGCCACCAATATATGAAGATATGAAGATTAGTGGTAAATGTTATCATATTTATTGTAATGTCTTTAAGCTAGATATTTGTATATTTATTTGTAATATTTATAAAAATGGTTAAGGGATGGTCTCCATTATAAGCGATTGAGTGAGGGGTGAACACCCTCATGAGCGTTTAATAATAAAATTAAACGTTTGCTAGTTTTCACCCTATGGGGTTTCCAAGGTATATTGGTGTTCAATGATGTGTTTGATTATTGTGTCAAATTGATGATGATGATTCCTTTCTTATTGTGATATTCATAATTTCAAGTATGTGATGACTACATGAATAATGAAATGAATGCAAGGTTACATCATACAGTTTTATGTTAATGTACTACAATAGAGGTTGTTAATGGTTAAGCAAATTACTATTCTTATACTAAGGTTACACTATGAACTGGTGAAAATTCTATCTAATGATGAGTAAGGAATATTTAATAGTGATTTGGATAGTTACCCATGGGTAACTTGTATAAGAAAAAATTAATTCCTTACATTTCCATGTGAATTTATCGGTGTATGTTACATTTTGTTTCAAGTGGGATACTCTATCTATGTCGAGTACCCATAATAATATATATTTTCCCCACCAGGGGCCTGATAAAAAATTGAAAGCGAGATGGGCATACCTGTATTAGAGGGTCGGGCTCCAAAATATTGCCTCCATTCTGATCCCTTTCTAGAGTCTCACAAGAGTATGATTTCACTATGGTTTGGTGGTTGAACTGGTGACAAGGATAAAGAGAAACATGGCCTCCATGATGTGGTCTAAAACCCTTGGCCCTGAGAAGCACCAAATTACAGTAATCTGAAGCAGAGTAATTGTAGAAAAAAACCCCCCAAAATGGCCCAAACAACAACTGCACAAAACAACTTCCCACCCCAGATCCAAGACAAGGCAGAGTGACTGAGCTGAGAGCCATTGAAGGAGCCTTCGGGGAGAAACCAGGGAAACATCAAGAGCCCATCTACTCTGGAGCACACCAACTGCTACGAGCGACCAAGAAGCCGAAGCACAATTTAAGGAACTTTATTATGACCAACAATGAATGAGAAGGATCTGGTGGGTTCCCGAGAGGAAAACGATCAAAGTGTGAGTGCTCAAACACCATATGTACCGCCGAAAAATACATGGAGAGCCCATGGCAGACATCAAGTAGTCGCGTCCATAGAAACCAGAATACAGCCTCATCTCAGGGTCGAAAACCTCATTTTTCTAGTAAAAATCAAGCCACGAGGTCTGAAACAATGGAAAACAGCCCCAACATTTTGCGAAATCCACTGTCCGCTTGCCGTTTCTAGTAAAGTTCAAGGGTTTTAACACTTTGATCTTCTAAGTGTGGCACTGCATCTACCTCAACCCATCAAGATAAATACAACCTGCATTTTCCTAGCATCTCTCAGCTGAGCACTCCAAGGTCCTTTGTATCATCACCCCTGCGACCATTTCAAATCCTAGCAGCACCATTTTCTTCTCAACTCTCTTCCAAGGTATTATACTCCTGTGAGGCCGTAATAGGCGAGTGTTTATTATTCATCACATTATATCTACTAAATATAAAAATAAATAAATCCACTCTAAGATATTTAACATTTTAAATTAGCTCAAACATATGAATTAATTATTACAAATAAATTAAATGATTAGTAAATTATTAAAATTAAAAAATCATAAAAATTATTTAAATTATAAGTGTGTTTATTTATTATCATTATTATTATATAAGTTAAACATATATACATTTAAAAAACATGTAACAAGATTATTAACTATGAATATTCTCTTTCATTTTATGATGTCTTTCTTAATATGTAGATAAAATCTATTGCAATATCATGGGCCAATAACATGGCTTATCAATACCACATGCCAAAAAAACCATAACTCTTTTCATATGAAACTTGCCCATATTTTTTTTTTAATGAATAAATTTAATTAAAAGAGAAAAAAAGGCATAACTACTTTGAAAGTAAATATCAATCTTTGATTGTGTATACTACTAAAAATATTATAGAATATTTTGTGGGGTGAAATCCTTAGCATCCACATAATAATTATTGATAATTAAATTATAATTTTGTAAAGCTTATTGAAAATTTCATTACTCTAACATTAATAAAGTTCCCTCACCACTAACTAATAGCTTTAATAAATTTTGTTATAAAAGAAAACTATTATGACCATATATATTTATATTTTGAAATAGGGCTTAGTAGTTTTTTTTGGTTTTTTTAATTAAATTTATTAATTAAAAAAATATGATATTAACATGTGTCATATAAAATAAAATAAATTGTTAATTTTTAAGTATATAGTATTGATAAGCTAATATTAACCCATAATATTATAACAAAACTTATTTACCTATTATATTTTTTCCTAATAAAATTAAATTTATAAAAATTAAGTGTAAGGTCTTCCAATATGGATAAGTTGATTTGCATATGGATAAATTCCTTAGGGCATGCACCTGTTCAGTGTGCCATCGTTCCCAATTTGTAACCACTGCTTTAGTTATTAACTAATTTTTAAGTTATTTGTTATGATTTTTCAAACATTTATTGTAATTATGTTAAAAAAATATATATTATGGACAGAAATTTAATTTTTGAATAATGGAAAGCTAATTATGGAATTGGTTCCATAAAGTAAAAGACTGATGGTAAAGTGGTTTCAAGATTTGAGAGTTGGTTGAACAAAATTCAGTTCAAACAGTTGCCCACCCTCTGAGGATAAAAAGGGAATCCCAGGGACGTTTGCCGGTTCTGTTCGATAACTGGAAGAGGGAAAAATCTGGAGAAAATTTCTAGACTGGTGTTAACCAGGGAAACAATCCAATTTTTCTATTTGAGACTGGACTTGGAGACTGGACCGGATCATCTCATAGTCTCTTCCAGAAGTTCTGTCAACAACAAAGCTCAGGCTTGGAGCTCGGGGGAGAGTTGGAGGATGTAATTGCCTCACTCATGGACGGAAGGCATAATATCAGTCAAAAGAACAGAGGACAGATAAGTATTCTGTTAACAGGAATTTTAGGAACCTGTTTAGATAACCTCTCTTGTAGAGAATAGAATATATGGAAAAGTTGTTACTGTTATTAATTGATAAACCGAGGACTATAAACCCAGACCCCTTGAAAGAAAGTTCTGGGTAGATCATCCTATTTTCCTATGATATTACATAGACATTTATGGTCCGGACATATATGCTAAAAATATTTGCCTAATGAATGAATGATGTACTGTAAAAAGAGAACAGAGAATATACGAATAAGTTAACTCTGTAACATAATATGTAATGACAGAAAAGCATATTATAATGTTTTTTATATTCCATATTTATATCATAGAGTGCAATTACTGATTACGTTTCCAAGTATAAAACGTAAAGTAGTTCAATAAGGGTCCTTAAATAATTAGATTTTAATAACACTAGATCCCAGAAAACTTGTAAGTGAAAGAAGATTATATACATATATGTTTAACAGACAGAAAATCTCAAGTATCTGAAGTGGTTGAAAAGAAAAAATTCAAAAGGAGGAATCCTCGACTTAAACTTTGCTCAGAAGAACCCTGGACGGGATTACACATAAAATATCGACAATAAAGTAGTATATCTATATATATATATATATATATATATATATATATATATATATATATATATATATATATATATATATATATACCGAAAATTCTAGAATGATTAAGAGCAAGCTTAAATGACAAAAGCATTTATTACCAATAGGTAACAATATATCAAATAAATCTTTAACAATAAAATTCTGTTGAACTCGAGATTTACAGTGGCAATTAACAGAAAGAATTCTTAAAGCATATATTTAAATTCAGTAAACAAGTAGACAGAAATTCCATTGTCAATAACAGGTATTTGCTTATCATTGGTAAATGAGTTCAATTAAGTAGATCCGCAACTACATATTTAAACCCTTGTAGATAAGCTTGAATGCTATCTATCGAAATTTATAAACATTCCTTAGTTCTCGAAGTGCAAAATCAATCCGATTATGGCATTGTCTTAAACATAGGGACAAAACCCTCGTTTTCTCGTTAACAAGATAGAAGAGAAAAAAGAATAAAGTTCCTTATACAAGAAGAAAACCAGAAAGTTCGAGCCTCGGAGTATGGCTCATTTCCTAAAAATAAGTGTAAATCTAAATATTCAATGACTCAACCACCGAAGGAAGGAGACCTCACTTGCAAAGTAAGCAAAGGCGAGTGTTACAACTCAGAACCAGAAGGACAATTTCAGAGGAAATGTTTCAAATCTACTCACCAGTGTCATTTGTAGATGGACTAATGTCTTGTTTTGTGAGTTCGTTCGCCGAGCACTCTGTTTGGAACCTACCACAAAAATTCATAGCATAACTATATAAAAAAAAGGGGTTAGCATTGCAATGAAACAAGGTAACGAAAATCCCTGAAATAATTAATTGTATGACGAATACTACTAAGGAAAACAAAAACAAAACAGTAAACTAGTTACCTTATAGATTCCAGAAGCAGGTTCGAAGTGAAAAACAATTGCGTGAAACTGTAAGAACCCGATCCAGAAGTTGCTGCCGGAATGGGATGAGAGGCAAAGGAATTGCTTCTCTAAAAATCCATAGGAACTTAACAGGGTTCTTAAACAAATTAACAGTGCAAGCTCTAAAACAAGAACATCTGAACTGTGCCATGAAAATGAGTCCAACTGTAGCGTGCCCAAGGAATTCTATGGTTAATACTTACGATAGCGGCAAGACATTGCAGAGACAAACAAATTCTACAGCGGAACACAACAATGAGGCAGGGCGGGAGATGGGGGTATGGGTGGTTACCCTAACCCACCCCCATCTGCTCCACCACCATAGATCACTAGGGACCTTGATCGAATGGCGGAAGATGTGCCAGACCAATGAAACAGCTGTAGACCGTAACCCAAATCTCAATCTAAAACTTAAATTCCAGAACTAATATCGAGACTAGTGCATTAAACCATATTCATTGTAATTAAAACAATAACCAAATAATACATACCTTAAGGTGCATTGAACTAGACACTTGATTTTCTGAATCCAATGGTGTACCATAAGAAGTAATACATAGTACTGGAAATGACACTAGTCATAACGACATAAATCTTTACTTAGCCAACGGTTATATTTGTATACATATACTTCTTGTAAAGTATGTAGATTTAGTCCAAAAACAAAGTAATACTATTTAACTATGCCAAAAATCATATGAAACAGCAATGTAAATAATGATGATTTAATTCTTGTGGTTAAATGTAATTTTTTTTTTGGGTCATTTATATTGAAGTAATTAATAGATGTTACACAAGGGTTGTAATAAGTGATTTCTGTTGGTGATTTCCTGTGCTTTTATTACATATAAGTAATGGTAATAAAGTCCATGGTCTACTATATGCGTCGTAAGCACTTTCCCAGCTAGAGTTTTTAGGATAAAAATAGAGATTTTGGAAATGAAAGTGTATAATTTTTTAATTTTACATGTTAAATGGGTTATTAATTTATAAATAATTATAATTTTTTTCCAAAAATTGAGTCTGATATAATTGCCTCGCCTCGTATCAGAGGAGTGATGAGAACAAGGGAAGTCGCTCTTACTGCCTGGCCATTAAATGGACATGTTGCAGAGAAGTGGGACTTAGTGAGCTCATGAAAACTGCAGATGATATTGTTCAATCCATTGTGGGGAATCAAAAAGATGTGGTTTGAGGCACAAAGCACTTTTCAACTATGGGTTGAAACTTGCTCTGAATTCTTCCTTCTGTTTGTTTTCATTAAATTTATTCGTTCATCACCCACAAACACGTATTTTTATACAAAATCATCCCTCATGCAATAGTTGTTATTCTTGGTTGTTACAATCGTCCGTGAACAGATTAGTAAGGAAATGTACCTGCAAATAAAAAGTTAAAATATTTTATGAGAAAAGTTTATAATAATAATTAGTAAAAAATTATGCAATTTTACATTTTTAATAATAGAAATAATTTATTTTTATAGAGTATCTTAACCAGGCACTCAATTACCAACAAGCTCTTGCCATCTGGACATTAGTATTTAAATTTATATATGATATAAAAGTGTAATAATATAATATAAAAGTTTTAAATTTAATAAATAAAATATTAATATCTATTAAGAGTTTGTAATTCTAAATTACTATTTTAAATAATTAGTTTAAATATTTGTTGATGAAAAAAGAATTAACAATTTCAAATATTAAATTATTGATATTTTATTTGTGTTATTATCAGTATTGATCCATTTTAATTCTGATTTACTAATGGTATAGAGGAATTAAATCTATTAATATCAAAAAAAAATTAAGAAGGATAATTATATTTATTATTGGTTATTTAGCCTAATTTATTATATTAGTATTGTGAATATTACAAGTCTTTTATGTAAATATTAAATAATTTTTGAATTTATAAATTAACTTATTAAATTATAAATAAATATATTAATCATATTAGTTTGTTTGAAACATCAATCTAATATTAATGATGTGATTAATTCTAAAATACATTTATTTATATTAATAAATTATTATAAATTATTTAATTAATTACTAAATTAATTATATAATTTATTTTTGTTCAGATCTATTAGTTTTAGTGGACATTAATCATCATCATTAAATAAATTATTTAATAAATAAATTATTTCTTTATAAATTAGTTAATAAATCATTTAATTATCTAATAAATCAATTAATTATATTATTATAAATTAAAAATTTATTTTAAAAAATTTAATTAACTCGGATATTTTTTTTTCATTATTTAGCTGTGAGTGGGCTAAGTTTCCTAGGCTCAAACATAACCCTAGTTCATCAGACGTCCCACTCTCGCTATGCCCTAGAAGTTCACAAGTTTTTTTTTTCGCTGTGAGTGGGCTAAGTTTCCTAGGCTCAAACATAACCCTAGTTCATTAGACGTCCCACTCTCACTATGCCCTTGGAGTTCACAAGAGTTTCTTATAAATAAGAGTGGCTATCAGCATGAGAATTGATATTGATAAATTTAATGTATATAATTTTGAGTTGTGGAAGTTTAGAATGTGGATCTCTTTGTAGATATCATGCTTATGAAGGGTTGGCATAAAATTGGAATTAAATCAACACACAAAGCTGTAACGGAGAAAATAACACACAGAGTCGTAACAAATCAAAGAAGAAAGAAAGAAATAAAGAAAGTATTTTTAATGTCCACGAGGCTAAAAATAGCCTATGGGACAGATTTCTTTTCCATTTGACTCTTGTATTCAGCCCTTTTCCTGTGAATTTTTACAATAACCGCTCCCATCTTCTTGACAAACTCTTTGTTGAATAAATTATCCCACAAACTAGCTGCCAAAATACATGCAAAATATTCATTGTTGTCTTTGAAGGCCTCGCATTCTAAAATGATTTTTTTTTTAGTTTCCACTTTTCCGGAAGAGGAAAAAGTACATACTCTTTCCTCCCACATTTCTTTTGGCCTTTTCCAATGCCCTATTTCACAACGGAGTTGATGAGAATTACTCCTTAATTTAGCAATAAGAATTTTAGATCTCCAAGAAATATTGGCCCCTATGTACACCTTTTGTTGATGGTTATGAGTGGGGTTAAACTCTTCAATGTAGTACTTATTCTTTCTCCCTAGATCTTTCTCCCAAGTAAGTTTGTGGAACTTATCCGTAACAAAAGTTTTTATCTATTTACTATTTGTAGGACACATGCTCAAGCAAATACCCCAGTTACTAAACCATTTTTTATTTTTCCGCATCCAAGTCTTCTTTCTTTTGCACAATTTGTCATTAAACACAACCTTAGGCCATCTACCCTGTTCCATTTTCTCAGTTTTTTTCAAATACCTTATGACTCGCACCATAGCAATTTCTTCAATAGGAGCAACCCTTGTTTCACTTAACAGGATAGCATAAGGAACTGCACTTTTAATTTTGAATTTGTTTATAATCAAACTAATCTGAATTTTCTCAATTTTTTTCCATTCCATCCCAGTTGTGTTGTTGGCCCACAGTTCACAACCGTAGCGAATCACCAGAATATTTAGAAGCCCAAAAAGGGTTAGAGTGGTTTTCTAGTCCCACAGCTCTGCCTCTCTAGACCTATTTTGAAGAGCATAAAATTATTTCCAACCCCCTAAAGTCATTTTCTTTCTACAACCATCCCAACTTAAATTTATATTGAAGTCAATTTCGAGGTATTCGTAGTCTCCAACTTCTTCGAGAATGTTGCCTTCAAAGTAGAGCTTATGCTGGTTATGCTTTCTTTCGTTAGAGAAAACCACTACTTTTGTTTTGCTAATATGACTTGCATCCCCACCTTTCTACAAAAATGTTGAAGGGAATGTAAGTGCTCTTACAAACCAAGAGCCTATTTAGAAATCAATATAAGGTCGTCTGCGTACAAAAGAAACCTTATAATGAACTTTCCCAAATGGATACCGTCACCCCCTTGCGAGTTTAGCCACTCTTCAAGCTTGTTAATATATAACCCAGAAAGGGTAGGAGACAATGGAAAACCTTTCTTGACCCTGATATCGCTTCTAAAACTTTCAAAAGTGCCTACTGAAGTTCTAATTTTTACTTTCACCTCTTCATACAACCTATGCATAGCTGCTCTCAAATGCCTGGGAACCTCGAGTTCCTCCATTCTGCCACAAAGCTTATCCCTAGGAACCATGTCAAAGGCATTTCTGAAATCTAGAAAGCAAGAAAGAACTTCTTCCTTTTTTTCCAAAATTTTTTCAATGATTTGCCTCAAATTTATACAATGACCAACTATGGAATTTTTAGCTCTAAAACATGCTTTCCCTTTATCATGTTTATCTCTTCCTTCTACCCACTTGCTGATTTTATTTTCTAACATGCTTCCAAATAACTTTGCAAATAAGGGATTATCATTATGGTTTTATAATTGGAGTAATTATTGATGTCACCACTCTTGGAAAGAGGTATTGCCATACTGGTTGTCCAATTTGTGGGGAACCCCTGCTGTATAATGTTGTTGAAAATTTTGTGATGTGAGGTGAAAGAATTTTTAAGCCCCACTTTAGATACTTTGCTTAGAGTTCATCTAAGTATTTTAATTTTCCAGCACCCAACTTCTTGATACCCATCTCTACCTCTTACACCATGAAGCATTTTGTGTCTGTATTGACCCAGGGAGGAGGGTCAACCTTGGGATCCTACTCATAAGTTGTCTTGCATAGTCGAACCATTTAGAAGATGATTTTTTTTTATTTTTTATTTTTGCACCTTTTTCGGTTGGCGCTCCTTCCAAAATAATTTAGGGTTTTTTTTTCCTAAGGAAGATTATTTATTCTCTCCTCGAAACCATGAAATCAACTTTTTTCTTTCTTACTAGCCGCTTGTAAGCTTTGAGCTTTATGTTATCCTTGTATAATTCCTTCCACCTTCTCTTTGCCTTTTTTCATTCCTTATCAAACCAAGCATTAACCCGAAATAAATTTGTTTCAGACTTCTTAATTATTTCTCTTTTGCACTCAAAAAGTGTGCTTTGAATTAAATGTGTTAATTTGTGACTATGAAGGCCATGAAATGTGATTTCCTCCTTCTTGAAGAGCCTCTCTAAAGTTATTTTGAAGGTATTACAATTCTTTGGAGTCAAAATAATTCGTGCCTTTGGGGGATTTTGTTGAACACACTAAGTTTTTGACCCCATTTGCTTCTTTCTGATCCAAGAGAAACTTAAATAAATTGGTGTGTGATCTAATTTTAAGTCTTGAATTTGATCTCCAATCAATACTTCCTACATTTTCTCATACAAACTATGCGAGAAAATTGGATAATCTACTACACTTGCTCCATTGTAAGTATTGTGAGTGAAATTACTGGACTTTTCCCATCTACTCAAACCATTACAAATGACTAAATCAAAAACCCCACATAGCATAATAAATTGTTCTCGAAAGAGATTGCAGTCTTTATCCTCTTAAATTCGTTCCCACTGATGATTACTATCTTCTGTAAGCCAAATAGGGTCGCAGTATTCTTTAGAAAAAAGAATGCTAGCTTGTTCACCTACAGTTCTGGCATTGAAATCCCCCACTATAAGGACTTCACCTAGCTGAGAATATATTGCAATATCTATTTTTGGGGCTGTAAAGGGATATTTGTGGTCAAGCCCTCTACTTTTGTAGATTTTTGAAATTTGGCGCAAAATAGCATGTTGCAATTCTGATGTGATATCCATTTTCTGATATTTTAAGTCATACAAATTGTTTATTTGGGTCTTCTCTTTTTAGCTGAATGAAACAACCTTATTTTTCTCTTACTAATACCATGATACCCCCGTGCCCTTTTCCATTCCCTGATGCCTTGTTCCACATTGATATCTTCCAATACCCTTCAAACAAAAGGTGTCTTGCACCCTTCATGCTCATGTGTTTCTATGAGGAAAATTATGTCTCTACCTTCCGTAATAGGCCCTAACCCAGGTCCTCATCTCCATGGGTAACCCCTACATTTCCAACAAAATAATCTTAAGGAAACCTGGGTATGAACTTATTGCTATTTGTTTTGACATGCAAGACTCACAGTCGAGTCTTTGTCCTGGCTTGCCCATCCTGACCTTGCTTCCTCATTTCTTGTTGAAGAGTTTGCTACCTCTTCTTTGTTATCATTTTGCTGCCTTTTTTGGGAAGGAGGTACAAATTGTGCTATCATAGCATTACCTTTATAAATCCATGCTCTTTTTCCCTCATCTCTTGCTGCCCTGACTTTTTTCATTTCGTCCCTCCTTTCCTCTTGTTGTCTTACAGTTAAATCTTCTTCTAGAAAAAACTGAGAACCCCTCAAGAGTTGCTTCTTTCTTAGAATGATATATTTATCGCGCAAGCTAGGCATGATGACTTTTATGGGCTTGGATCTATCACCTTTAAGCTTACCTAATCTCCATGCTTGACATATTTGTCCTTGCCATTGGAGCTTGTAGCTTGTCTTTCAAGAAGTCTCTTGCAAGGTCAAGAGTACATTCATTTTTCCCATAATATTTCACCCCTTTAATAATTATGTTTGTCTCTCTATCATGTCTTTCCTTTCTTTCTCTATCTTTCATGTTGTCAACCTGAATGTTTGTTTCTCCTTCCCTCTTAGTAGAATTGCTAATAACTTGAGCCCAGGTTTTTGAGAGTTTTGTGGAATCTCCTTTCCTCTCTTCTCTTTACGTCTCTTCATTGTTGTCTATTTGCGCAACAACTTCCCCCTCATCCAAGGATGGTTTCACATTCATCACCTTTGTATTCTCCACTGCAAATTTCTTCATGTTTTGCACCTCCGCTTTCATGTGTTGCCATTCTATTTTCCTTTTTCGGAGAGTTTCTTGTAGCAATGACACTTTCTCCTTCAAAACTTTGTTTCTTTCTGCTAAAGCCTGGTTTTTAGCTGTTATTATATGGATTGTATAATCTCCTTCCAGCTCTTTAGCTTCTACTACTTCCAACCTCTCTTTTACATTTAACAATTCTTTCACATAAAGATCAATGACCAAGTGAGAGATGTGGATGTGGGACTATATAAGGCATAATTATCAATGACTTTTCCTTTTCCTTCGGACTTGTTGCCAGATGCTTGCAAAGAGGACTTTTTTTAATGTTGTTTCTTGCGAAGGACCCAAGTACTTTCCCTTTGAGACATTTTTTTCCCTTGTCTACTCCCATTTTAGATGAGATAGCCTCCGTTTTAAAATTTCCCGATACTATTTGGCATTGACCCAAACCCACTTCCCAGTTTTGGCTGATGAGGCAATTTTCACTTGGCCTATATCATTTGTTTCCACAGGTTCTAAAGTTTTTTGTCCCATTATCATGATGATATTAAGGGAAATCAAATTCTCTAACCAAAACTGACCCTTTGTTTTATGCTTAACCCTTCAATATTTGTTGATCTGACCACTAAGAACTTGCTACTCTGCCCACTATCCCTTTCCTCTGATCCAGGTGGATATTGGTGGTCACCCACCTATTCCACTTGGGGCTCCACCATTGTCTATTTCAGTTTTTCAGTTTCGGCACAATTTACTATTTTTAGCAGTTTTTCGGGTCCTAAACTTCTGGAGCCATTTTGAGGCCCTAAATGACGTTTTTTGGGAAAACGGAGAGCAACATGGGTCCATGGATCAATTTTTCTCGTTCCAAATTTGTATTCCTCGGATAGATATTTCTAACGAGGTATGGTACGCGTCAAACGGAGATCGTATGCCAAAGTTACGCCCCTAGGAAGTTGAAACACCAATTTACCGAAATGGGGCCCATAGTTTTGGCGCTTCATCTCCTAGGGTTATGGTTTTGGCTGTTTAGGATTTCCCATTGTTTCTAAATAATAAATAGGCCCTCTAGCCTCATTGTAACTCAGTTCAGAGGCCTGTAGCCGCCACATCGCTTCTCAGAGATAGCTACCAGTGCGCTAGCTAGTTTTATTTCCATTTTGTCTGTAAGCAAATTTCAGTTCTTTGATATTAATGAAATGAAGTGTTATTTCCGCTGCATCTCTGTATTTATGGTTATATGTTTATTCTGTTGCGTTCCTGCATAAATCCGGATCAGTGGTATCAGAGAAGTCTGCTTTTTCTCGGTCCTTCTTTGCATGTCCCCAACGAGGTCGGGGTATAAGGAGCTAGGGCTCGATCTGGTGGAACCTTTGCAAGATCAACCTTGCAAACCTCGACGGACGCCCATGGGGGACGAAAAGAAAGATGAGGGAACAGGAGATCCTATCAAAATATTGCTCAAGGATGCCCTCGAAAAACAAAGGAATACGATGATGGATAACTTTGCTCAGATCCTTCAACGTCTATCCACTGGCGGCGCATCTGCATCCAGCAGCCACTCTGGAGGCGGGACTCCTTTTAAGGTACAAGTAAATTTTGACATTCCCATATTTGAGGGTCAAATAGACGTAGATGTCGTAGATAGATGGTTGAACCTGTTAGAAGGATATTTCTCGGTTCATGACTTTTCAGATCGGGAGAAGATTATTTTTTCACTCCTCAAAGCTACCTGCCATGTTAAGGACTGGTGGGAAACCTACTGTGAGAACAAGGACCAGATAGAACCCTCTCTGTTCTCGGCCGTACCAACCTGGAATTCTTTCCGAGACACCGTCAAGGAACAATGCTATCCCATGGGGAGCTATGAGGACAAGTACATACAATGGACCATGCTGCGACAACAAAGGGATTAAGATGTGCATGAGCTGACGAATCTGTTCCATACCCTGCGCACAAAGTTGGGTATCAAAGATTCAGAGAAACATCTGGTGCTAAAGTATTGCAGTTGTATGCACAGATACATTCAGGAGGAAATGGAGTTCCTTGACATCTCCTCGCTTGGTATGACATACCGGTATGCTGCCAAGATTGAGCAGAAATTCAAGCAGAAGAAGTGAGACTTTGGATCTACGAATAAAAAGCAAGGGAAAGGTGCTTCCAAACCGCAGAATAAAGGACAAAGCCAAGGCATGGCGGCTAAAGACAACTCATCGAAGCCAGAAGAAAAGAACAACACTGCAAAGCCAAAGAAGGACACGGGAAAGTGGTGTGAGTTCCATAAGAGCTCCACTCACAACACAAGTGAGTGTCGGGCCAAGCAGTCGCTAGTGGCCGAGATGAGGGCTTCTGAGTCAGATGCATGCTCTGACTTCGAATCGAAACCTGAAAAGGTGAATGAAAAAGGGAAACAGATTATTGATGCGGAGCCCAACGCCACTGTTGCCACTACAAAGATCCAAAAGGAGGAACCGGAAGATCCAGAGGAGGAGGAACGTCTCTTCCACTCCCAGATGTGGGTAAAGGGCTCCCCGGTACAGTTGATTGTCGACAATGGGAGCCAAAAGAACCTCATTTCAGCAGACGCCATGAAGCGGTTGGGCTTTCCAACCACAGCTCACCCACATCCATACACCATCGGGTGGCTTAACCAAGGACGAGATCTTCGTGTTAGCCGGCAGTGTCGCCTTCCCTATAGCATCAAGCCCTTCGCGGATGAGGTATTATGTGACGTTGATCCTATTGATGTTTTTGATGTATTATTATGACAACCATACTTGTGGAAGCGTCATGTTGTGTATGAGTCTCGACCTCGTGCTGTTATTATTACTTTGGAAAATAAGTTGTACAGGATACCAGAGGTACCACCTACTGCTGCCATCTCTTTGGTTACTGCAAAACAATGCAGTAAGCTCATTTCCCAAACCAAGAAATTCTTTTTCCTGATGATCCGCCCCCAGATCAAGAAGAATACTGTGGCCACGACCTCCAGACAGGGCTCCTCTGCACAACAACAACAAATGGATAAGGTTGTGGAGGAGTACGGGGACATATTCACCTCACCCACAAGGGTTCCGCTGCACTGTCAGGTCAAACACCCGATTGATCTGACCCCAGGTGCGCCGCTACCTAATGGACCAATCTATCGGCGCTCTGTTCTGGAGAATGATAAAATCAAGAGGCAGATTCAGGAGCTATTGCAGAAAGGTCACATCACACCAAGTTCATCACCCTGTGGGAGCCCGATCGTGTTGGTACAGAAGAAGGATGGGACGTGGAGACTCTACATTGACTATCGGGCGCTAAACAAGATCACTTTCCGGAATAGGTACCTAATCCCATGGATTGATGACCTTCTAGACCAACTCAAAGGTGAAAAATATTTCAGCAAGATCGACCTAAAGTCTGGGTATCACCAAGTACCAATTGAACCCTCCGATGTGTGGAAGACTGCCTTCAAACCTAAGGAAGGCCTTTTCGAATGGCTGGTCATGCCTTTCGGGTTGACGAATGCTCCCGCCACCTTCATGAGGATGATGGATGACATCTTCCGACCATTCACCAACTCATTTGTAGTGGTGTACTTGGATGACATTCTGATCTTCAGCCAAACTTGGGAAGAGCACCTTCACCACATCCGACAAGTCCTCCAAACACTGCGGCAACACAAGTTGTGTGCCAATTTGGAGAAATGCACTTTTGGCATGACCCAGGTTCAATATCTGGGATACATTATTGATGAAAGGGGGTGCATGTGGATCCAGCCAAGATCCAAGTCATTCAGGATTGGCCAGCCCCAACCACTATAACAGAGCTTCGCAGCTTTCTGGGTCTTGCTAATTTCTATCGGAGGTTCGTGTTGGGATTCTATCATATCACTTGGCCCTTGAGTCAAGTCACCAAGGGAGGAGCGAGAGAAATTTTTTTTTGGTCAGAACCTCAACAGAAGGTGTTCACAGAACTGAAAAACCACCTCTATTCTGCCCCAGTGCTCACTTTACCAGACTTGCAACAGCCATTTGAGATCGAGACAGATGCCTCTGACTATGCTATTGGGGCAGTTCTTACTCAACAGGGACATCCAGTGGCATTTCACAATGAGACATTGTCTGACACAGTTCGCAAGTACCCCACATATGAAAAAGAAATGTACTCCATTGTGCAAGCTTGTCGACAATGGAAGCATTACATTTTGGGGAAGGAAACAATCATCCACACATACCACAGGCCCCTGCAGTTCATACAGACACAAGGGAAGTTGCAGAATGATCGCCATCAGAAGTGGTCCACATATCTGCAACAGTTTCATTTGAACATCAAGTATAAGAAGGGTAGCACCAATCATGTTGCAGACTGCCTCAGCCGACCACCAATCGTGGTGCTCACCACTGTGCTCAACTCTTGTGGGCACGAGACTTCTAGTTGGCCGCTTCTCTATGAGAGTGACCCAGAATTCAGCCAAACTTACAAGGCACTCTTGGGGGGTACACAAGTTCCAAATTTTCACCTCCAAGATGCACTTTTATGTCACATGGGACACCTTTGTGTTCCTTCAAGCGGGCGTGCCAAGATGATATGGGAAGCACACTACAGTTGAGTCGTTGGGCATTTCGGGGTTGAGAAAACAGTAGCAATCTTGCAGAAGTATTTCTATTGGCCGAACCTTCAAAAGGATGTCGAGAAGCACATCAGATACTGCACTGATTGTGCCATTGCCAAACTGACCATCAAGAAGCAAGGCCTATATACTCCTCTACCTACCCCTAGTCGACCTTGGGAATCCATCTCCATGGATTACATGTCGGGCCTGCCTTCTACTAAGCAGGGAAATGACTGTGTTTTTGTGGTCGTCGATAGATTCTCGAAGATGGCCATTATGGCGGCCTGTAAGAAGAATATCACAGCAGAAGCCACTGCTAAACTCTTCTTTGAACGAGTGTGGGTGCACTTTGGGATCCCACAGCCTATCATATCAGATCGAGATAGCAGGTTCCTCAGCACATTTTGGTCCAGCCTCTGGTCAATGTTGGACACAAAGCTCACCAAGTCCACAGCTTTCCATCCCCAAACAGATGGCCAGACAGAGGTCGTCAACAGAATGATTGTACACATTATGCGCATGTACAATTCAAAGCATCCACGCACATGGGACGAGAGCCTCCCCTATGTACAACATAGTTATAATCGGGCTCTCCACAGTTCAATCGGCCATAGCCCCTTTCAGGTGGGCTTGGGATTCCAGCCACTATGTCCCATTGACATAGCCATGCCATTTGCAGCTGCTCAGGACAATTTAGCTCATGTCCAGTCTGAAGTTGACAAAGAAAGTAGCTTCATAAAGCGCATTCAACACATCCGCCAATAGGTTCATGATATATTGGACAGAGCCAATGCCAAGTACAAGCAACGCCATGATCAACACT